>PNEQ01044381.1:43388-69245 GCA_003012365.1 Medauroidea extradentata | reverse complement strand
ATTTGTCTATACTATGTCCCCCCTTATTTTTCTGACTAAGTTCCTGAGCCCATCCAAAAGTAACTTTGGCGCAAAGGTATTCTACTTGCGGCAAAGGAAACTTGTACAGAAAAGCAAATATGGGTAACTTACGGGTTTGTCACTTTATTTATTTTAAGAAAATTTCCTTTGAAGATAAGTTCCTTTGAAAAATCAATATTTTTTAACGTAGAACTTTATTAAAACTATCACTACTATCTTCACTACAAAAATTTCAAATTAACTGTCTCAACAATAATACAATTATTGTTACCAATAATTCTATTTTCATATAAAAATGTTCTTTGCTCCAAAGTTATTCTGCAGTTGTAAATATTTAAACAAACATTCTGTTGTGGTAAGCAGACCTATTTAGAGTGTTAACCCTGAGCCTGCAGGACGCAACGGACTGTAAAAAATTAAGCATAAAATTTACATAAACGGATTATTTAAGGATTAGGTGCCCTTCAAACTTGAGGCGTATTTTCGCCAAATACTGGAAACAAACTCATCTAACGACGATTCTCCGACCATTGCTTAGTGTTACCGAAAGCTTGCAACAAATGTCAAAGAGTTCTTTAGTGATTTATAGTAAAATTACAATAACTGGGGTGACGAGCCGTTACACTAAATACAACTTTGCAATGTCAGGATGTATGGGGGTATAGAGATGGTTTGTTAACCGATGTTACCTACTTTACAATAAAATTCTTCGTATTGCATTTGCCTAAGACACACAGATTATATATATATAATATATATATATATATATAAAATATATATAAATATATATATATATTTAATCAAAACGCCAGGAAAATCAAGTCTGTGCGATCATGCGTGTAGGAAAAATTTCATAAATCGTAGACGTCAATTAATATTATTTAGTTTTCAACGTTAGGCGGAAACCCGTTTACAAAACTGGTGTTTTAAAGAGCTGATATCTCCGTTTAGCACAAAGTTTTTTACTTTGTTTTCAAAAATTATTTTCAAATTAATTTCCAACAGAAATTCGGGTGTCGAATTTGTTAACATTCAACAAAGGCACAGTTGACGTAAATGTACGGTATTTAATTCTATGCATTTTTAGGCCTGGAGTTTGGCGTTTCTTGGCTCTGCCGCTGTTGCATGGACACGAAAAGGACTGTATAGAAGTCGGATGCAACATCCACAACGAACAATTCCACGATTAAAATGGAGCCACGCTACCGGCACAAACACTTACCGCCATCTTGATAGTGCGACTGACTTCCAGGCTGGCAAACCAACGCCATCAGCCACAGACTAAGAAGGGCTGCCAACAACACAGCAGCAGGGGCGGGAGTTTCAAAATCCCACGTTGGAAATAGATGTTTAACTTAGTCAGAAATGTACAATATTGTCTATTCCGAAAAAAATATCAAGTCAATAAATATATACACAAAATGTACAAGTTCAAACAGCCGCTAAACTGTGCTTCGATCTATGCAACTGTTTTTAGTTCTTAGTTCAAACGCTAAAGCGCTTTACCGCACAGGTTCTGTAGATAAGTGTTGAAACCTGATAAATTAATGCTTTCATTTGAGATTAAGTTAGACTTAAAAAATATAAACATCAAGTTTTTACAATCGGCTTGGAGTTAATTTAACACGCCCTACCATGCAGGAAAACTACGCCCAATCCCGTGAATCATGGTCAAGCTTGTAAATGGGTCAGCAGCCAATGACATCTGAGGCACGAGTGTCTACAATCATCTGTTCCTATAGCTGCATTCAGAAATTAGGTTATGTGTGGGCAACTCGCAAACAAATATACACGTTGCTATGGTAACCAACAATTTTTATTAACACGCGAAGGTTTTTTTATTTTGCAGGATGGGTTGTTGACATGTAGGGCTGCAGATGTCGAGAACTGTACAAGGTTGTGTGCTACACTCCAAAAAAATTTTGTAAAATTTACAAGGATATTCTTTGAACTTTTACAAATCCTTATAAAAGTAGAAAGATATTTTTTGTAAAATCATTAGTTTATGAAGTTGCAAAGGTAAACTTTGTAATACTACAAAGGAATGCTTTGTGCTTAAACCGACAGTTCTTGCACTGTAAATTATTTTGTAAAATATGACAAGGCACTTCTTCGTAGTTGTACAAACTTTTGTAAGTGGTGAAAATTTTCCTTGTAATAATATTAAAAGGATTTTGTTTGCAAAAAACTCAGAAAAAAAGTGTAGCCTACAAAAATCGGAAGTTCGCCGGAAATTACTTGTGCGAAGATCACAGCCTCTGAAAAGTATTATTACTGAACTGTACATTGAATGTATACAAATAAATAAATAAAAATTAAAAGCTACATAAGCCATAGTGGTATAGTGGTTAGCCGACCCCCCGTGGTTCAGTTGGTTGAGCGATCCGGCTTTGGTGCGGGGAGTTCTGGGTTCGATTCACAGGTCTGACTGGGTGTAAATTTGTGTTTGTCCATTTGGGTCTCAAAAATTGTCACTATACAAATTGTCTCACAAAAAGTACTGGGATCACTCGAATTAAGGCACATTAAAGGGAGGAATATTTGGTGCAGTGATGATGCGCATCGCCACTGCACCAGGCATTTTTAATTTTAAAAAAAAGTGGTAAGATGCGTAGGTTTTAAGCGTGGGGAGAGTGGTTCGAAACTTAGCACCGACCGAGTATTATTATTATTTTTTTTTCGAAATATTCTCATGTATACGTCCTTTATTCAAAAGTTATTTGAAAAATAAGTTCACTGTTATTTATGAAGCACAATGAACATTTAGATTTATTGTTTTCCTTATTGAAAGTACAGCTACGTGTCTTACAAACATATACATTGTATTTTATTACAAGGACAACCATTGAAGTTTTACAAGGACTTTCTTTGGCAACCGGGTTTGCAAGGCTTTTCTTTGTAAAAGTACAAAAATTTTTTTACAGTGTAGTTAATGCACAGCCACTGACACGCATGTTTGTAAATGCCGATTGTTATTGAGTGGTCACAAAAACTTCGTTAACCAGTAGATTAGAATTTATTGGTATGTGAACGTACGCCATTGAGCAACGGCGTACGTCCACAAACCAATAAATTCTAATTGTACACTCCGATTGCAACAAACATTTAAAATTCTAGCCAGTAGATGTTTAATGGATATTCGTCTACAGTGCATACATCAGCTGTCCACATCACTGTAAAGAAACTTCCTAAAATGTTTAGGAAGTAATAACCTAAACGCAGTAAGGGAAAGTTACCATACCTCCGCCTTGTAAATATGCAAACTTTTACAGATGTTACAATACAAGTCCGGTAACTTTAGTAGACATTTGACTATTTAATAAAAAAGTTTAGGAGTGCTACCATGGATGTATGGGAAAAAATACCGCTTTCTTAGCGCTCCTATAATCACGCGTGGTCAATTTACAAACTATTATTTAAAGTGTAGCTCTGATAATCTGCAGCCTAACCATAGCAAACAATCCGCGCGCTGACGATGCCTGTTGATCGGGGTGTAACTAATTTTGTCTATGTCTGCTAGAAAGGTTTCCTATCAATGTCCTATACCGACGATGGTGATTATAAAAGGCCAACGAGGAACATCGCCTATCTCCAAGAAAGCCACAGAATTCGTTTGAATCTTCGCTCATTTGTGATAAAACTAGGTTTTCGGAGTTGTTTCAGTCCAGAGTGACACACCATGAGGAAAACGTGTGATTAGGATATTGTGTAAAGTGAAAATTCGTGAGGACGAGTTTGTTCGTCTTGGCACTGAGTAAGCTCAGGCGATTTGTTAAGCTGAGATTACCTATGGGCTCATACAGTGGTGGTGGAAGGAATTATTGTAAGGGGGGACAGGATCGTTGACAGAAATTTATTTCCGAATTTTTTCCTATAACGACTTATTACAACCGAAGGTTCGGATTTTAATGTGCAAATTAGTGCTATTTTAGTGGTTTAGAGTCAAAATATTGAATATACATCTGGCAGAAATTGTACAAATGCCTGTACTGCCCCCCCCCCCATCCTTCTGTTCTAGTGGAGGGACTGGGTCCCCCTGTCTCCCCCCTCTCCTCCGCCACTGGGCTCATATGTAAGTTTAATAAAAGAAGCAGTTTGACGTGCCTGCAGGTTGTAACTGTTGTTTGACATAAAGTGATGAGAGAAGTTCTCAAGAGAAAGACAGACACCACAGTGACGAGGCGTGAGGTCTAGAGCAGGGAAAGCTACTAGTGTAGGAGCATTGATACCCCTTAACAAAGCGGGAAGTCCGGGGGCCCTCCCCCAGGATAAATTTTGATTTCTAGGTGCAAAATGGTGTTATTTAAACTATTTTTTTAAATCTTAACATTAAATATATCTCCGGTATGAATATAATTTTTTTTAAGATAAAATCATTTCTGCTAAGAAAAAAAGGTGTCAAGTTAACTCCCTCCCCGCGACTACACCACTGACTTAACATTATTACGTGTGGGCAATGGCCGATATTTAACAAAACGTAAGTTGGAATAATGGTTTTATTTTACTTCATAACGAATCAATGCTGGTATTTAGGATTTGTAGGCTGACAATTAAAGAGAAGTTACATTGTTTTACGTAATAACGAAACAATACATTATCATATGGTTAAATATCAAACTAGAGTAGTTGTTTTATAACATTAAGTGCTTAGCCGCAATGAAAGACTAAATATATAGACAGATCAAGAGACAACATGAAAACAGGCGCGTGATTACATAGAACACGAAACGTGGTCGAACGCATACCAGCAATTTCACATATTTACGAAAGCACGTAATCCTAAAACTAAAGGGTATGCATAACACAAGACACTGATGCAATGCAAACATGTACCGAAGTGCAACAAATACGATATAACTACTCACTGGAACATTCCCATAAAATGGATGCAATTGTAATTCACAGAGAGTTTACTCATATTTCAGAAATTGTATTTTTTTAAAATACTGAATTTGAAGTAAAAATAATTGTCAATTGTCTGAAAATGTATAAAAATGCAAACGTAATTTAATGTTGTTTTCATACATGTCTTGAAGTTCTTATGACACAGTTCTTCTGTGTGAGTTATTTCATTTCAGTAAGTCAGTTATCCTTTCTAGTAAAAAACCGTTTTTTTTTTTTTTTTAAATTTTGACTCTGACATGCCATTAGACACAAAACTACTACGAAAACTGAAAAATGTTCAAGCAGTAAAAAATTGTCTCAATGTATGTCTACAAACCGAACCATATCTCGTACAAATATAAAAATTATTAAAACAATTATAATTTTTGGTGCACCCTTCATCCCGTTTGTATACGATTTTTTTTTCTCGGAAACAAATAAGAATAACCAGGCATCACTTATCTGAAATTTTTAGATGTTTGTTGCAGTGGGAGTTTGCAGTTATAATTTATTGGTTTGTGGACATACGCCATTGCTCATGTTTTGCTGATCAAACCTGTGTTGAATGACAAAGTACGAAAACGAACAAGAAAAAACAAATATAAAACACACACAAAAATATTTTAAAAAAAAAGCACTCCCAGAGGAATTGTGTCAGTTTTTTATATATATAGTTGTTATATTGGACAACAATTATATATTAAAAAACTGACAGAATTCCTCTGGGATTGATTTTTTTTTCTATTTTTGTGTGGGTTTTATATTTGTTTTTTCTTGTTCGTTTTCGTACTTTGTCATTCAACACAGGTTTGATCAGCAAAACATGAGCAATGGCTAGGGCCACGATTTTGTAGCGAAAATATTTTTTCCCCACTTTGTTTCAGTGACTCACGTGCACATCGGCAGTTCTGTTTCAAGGTTATTGGCTGCGTGTCTATGTTCAGACACGTTTCTCATTGGACTGCACCAATCAGAATGAGATTATTGTGAGCCTGTACGTATATAATTTGCCAAGGCCAGTGAGAGTAAAATCATCCAACCACAGACGATGTAGCAGAACTGCAGGTGTGCACATGACGCATCGAAACCAAATGTTGCAAAAATCTTTTTGCCATAAAATCGTGGCTCTAGCAATGGCGTATGTCCACAAACCAATAAATTCTAATCACTTATTTAAGTACAATCTTTCCTACATTTCATAAGTTGCAAATAAAATAAAAGGAGATTCTTACTAATTGATGAAAAGCATTATGTAGTTACATATAGCGATTACACAGCACTTAATTTTCAGAAAGACGTATAAATTCGATTTTAAAATATTAGACTCATTACTGATAACTCGGGACGGAAAACTTTCGCGAATTAAAGGCCTGCAGGCTAAAATCTATTGTAATATACATACTCCAGCCCCGTCTATTCGTTTATTGTCTGCTGTTCCACTGAGTAGCAGTTAGTGGACAAATAGTCGGGGCTTGAGTATGCATAGTACAATGGATTCTAGCCTGCAGGTCATTGAATTCGCGAAATTTTCCAGTCTCTGCTACGAAGACTGCTGTTATTTAATTGTTATGTCTGAAGGAAAGCAAATGTGCACCGAAAATTTACCAACGAATGAAAATTTGAAACTTTTAAATCCGGCGGAAAAGCTTGAAAACATTATAAAAAAAACAAGAGAACGAAGTATCCAGTATAAAATGTGTCGGGCGTCAACATTGACGCATAGCAGCAGTTACAATACAACGGTTTCCTTGGATAATAAGAAGTTTCCACAGTGAAGGTTAGTATTTGGATTAAACACGGCGATATTGGCCCCGCAAGACAGCTGTGTTGTACAACATGTACCCATAAATATTGAGTGTAATAGCTGTTTTCACTAACTATGATGGCAAGTTGCTAGTTAATTTGAGAATGGAAATTTGTACGTATTTTTATAAAGCAAACTTGGGCTTACGCAAAGGCGATCAAATATGAATTGATAATGCATTTCTTAATGAATTGAATTAATAGTTTGTTAATTTGTAATTTACTAACATTGTAATGGTTTTGTGTTACGTAAACTAGTCAGCATAGTCTAAGCCTAAAAAAGTAGGCTTATGCTGAGATTGCGTTTATTTTAAGTAACCTATAAAGATTTTTAACAAATTAGCCTATGCCAAACATGGTGCAGTAAGAACGTTCCTAAAACGTATTTACAGATATTTGAAAAATTTAATTTGTTATATTCTAACTAATTACTATTGACTTAATATCCCATAGTTTGGCTGGTAATTATACAAATAATGTCTGCAATAAGAAACTACATCTGAAGTAAAACTTGACTCTGAAATGTCACCAGGCGCAAGATTTTCTATATTTTTCTATAATGCGTAAGTTACATCAGTAGGTTAATGTGTGAGCTGTGCTTGAAGACCCACAAGGCTAGTGTTAAAGTTATTCATTTTTTTTAATGTTTTCGCTTTCAGGTGAAGTTGGTAAAGTATTTGAGAGAATGTTCTTGCTATATAAGGCTGTTGGTATCGAAATTCAGCTGGATGACTTTATGTAGGAGATACTGGCTGATGTGTCAGACCCTACGAGGCTGCTCGAAAAGTTATGGTTCTGCTGTTGTGCCAGGTAACATCTGGCATGTAGCTGGGCTTTTTACAACCATTCCCTCATCCATGTGTTAATGATAGTAATTTTTTGGTATTTTTTTAACTGTAACATAGTGGGGACGTCTCAGTTATAGTCTGAGTATCTGTACGTGTAGAATGTCAAAGCGCAACAGTAAGTATGGGTTTAAAAGTGGTTTGTGTTCCACAAACTCACTATAAATAACATGTTCAAAAATTTTACATTAACAACACATAATACAAGAAACCTTCATACTCTAAAAGCAAATTTTAAGTGTTCAATTTAGCCTCAAATATTATTTTTGGGACATGAAAATGGGGACAGTTTGTGCTTTTACTGTTAACTGCAGCTGCCAATTTATTAAATTAATTCAGGAACTCTGTTTTTTTTTTAAGCATTCGCCATAATTTATATTTCTAAGCATGAAATAAACATGTCGGGTAGGGCTGTTGCTTAAATCAATAGTTATTATATTCACTACAGTTTCTAATTAGAAACCTGCAATGTGATCGTTCCTGTATACCATCAAGTCCTTCCTTTCCGTTTTCGATATTGTATCCCAACAGGATGTACAAGATGGTAAATGGAGAGTGCGGCTGGCGTAAGTTAACTGGACTGAAGTTAGCTCTTTCATCGCGCCGACCCGGGACCGAATAGAGCTAACTTCAGTCCTAACTTATAGGCTGCCTATTAACTAAGACAGAGTACAGAGAAAAGGGAATAACAGCATCAGGGTATTCATGTATATAATCTACGTTTTTTAAATTATGTTCTGTTATATATTTGTATACAGCTTGACATGTCCAAACCCAGTTAGTACTGGGTGTACATGGGACGCTGAATAAATAAATAAATAGATGATATGGAGTAGAAACAAGTAGGTGGGCAGTCTGTGCTTAGTGGCATTAACTTTTGAAAGTGAGTATCTGATGTAAACTGCTTACCACTTGAGTGATGTAACTGTAGATGTGGTCTGCATTAGAACTGATATGTTTTTAAGACCTTAAGCACACAAAATTGCTTCTTCGAAGTGCTATACAATGTACAAGAGGGTAGGCGATCATTTGCGGCAGCTACAATACATACTGTGCATCCTGGTCCAGTCCTAAATGTTCTGAAGCTGCAGTCTGATGGAATGCTTAAAAAATTCTGGAAATGTAGTGAAGGCCTACTTATACGAGAAGACCTTCAATTTTAATATTTAACTTGAAAGTACAGTAACTTATAGTGTTTAATAATGTCATATACCTTCTGAGGTAAGCAATTATTTTCCAAACAGTTAACTTATGCTGGGGTAACAAACATTTCATACTTTCGTAGGTGAAAAGTTATCAGTCTGAACTGGTAACTTATGGTGCTTTTGAAAGAATTGTTCAATGCAAATTAATGCCATCCAGAGCATAGGCCTACCTGACCTAAGTTTCCAATCAGTAAGGTTATAAACATACAGGCCTACATACATGTAAAAGCCCAGTAAATTCGTTTACACCTTTGTGATGCATTTCAGTACAATATCTCTGAAGGCAGCTTTTGTTTAGGCCTGGCTATGTGTGTTGACAATAGGATGAAAACATAATTTATATATAACCTTCACAACTTCAAGTCCACTATGCAGAAGGCTGCTGTTATTTCATTTATCTAGGAGCCGGTTGAATAACAAATTGGCCTGAACTAGGTCGGTTATATGTTGGAGTGGGCCTATTGCAACAAAAACTGTGTCTGCGAGTAGTTCGCTAGTTCTTGCAACAAAATTCACACTGAATTATCAGTTTTGTTGTGAAAATTTAAGCAATCAATGTCTTTAAAGCTCTAAAAGGTTACGCCAATACATATGGAAATGCTTCGTGTATTATTAAAAAGAGCACAAAAACATTCGTTTGGAATTTGGGTAACGATCATCGGCTTCATTTACAATGTGTAAGCAAAATGTCGGCTGTAGTCTATTGACAACCATCATATTGTTTACAATGACTTTGCTAAAATATATTATCACAAAAATTGTTTTTTATTTATTTACGTATGATAATTATAGACATAAACTGTTCAATTATTGTGCAACAGTCATGCAATCTCATTCGAAAAATTCATGAAAAGTCGGCGTCGTGTTCTTCAAAATAAAACCACGGTAAAAGTTTTGAATAACTGAATTCGTGGTCGTAGCAGTTGTGTACGTCGTCAGCAATATTATTCATATAAAAACAATTTCAACCCCTTTCACAGTACCCATTTTTATTTATGCTGTGTTTACATTAGCTAAGTGGCCCTTAGTGAGTCAAGGGCCCGAATTTTGCCACCTAAACTAAGGGTTATTTAAATGATTTTAAAGTTACCTTAACATTGGGGAAACATGTATTGGTGTTAAGAAACACTTAAATTTAATTGAAGGGTCCACTAAAGTTTAGAGGTTGTTGGTAAAACCGGCCATGAGAGTCTCACGTAAATGCTTTCTGCTGTAATTACTTAGTTACTTAGTTTAGCTCCAACTCCAACTGTGAAGACGTAAATCCTTCGGAGTAATAATTTCATACACAAACACTCTGTACAAATCAGTTCATGTTACTAGTTCGTACGTTTTAGGAAATATTTCAAAGCGTCGATGAAATTGCGCGAATTCTTCACATATATCACTCAGTACTCAGAACTGCAAGGACAATGTAGATGATCTCCATCCTTAATAAATAACTCTTTAGTGTAAATATTATTTATGTACAGAAAGCACTTAGAAACGGCCAGAAAAGAAGCTTTGCTGACAGTTGTAAAGATCCAAATAGTGGTTAATGTAAACAATAAAAAACTTTAAGCGGTAGCTGTAAAAAAATATAATATAGATATTATATTTTATTATAAATGAATTAGGTGCAATGCCATTGGCGGTCACGTACTTGCTTTCTTATTTACTTTTCCATATGTTTTCTTAACAACTACGACGTGGATACAAATGGTTCAAATTACATTCGCATGCTGGTTAGCAAAAAAAAAATTGCAAGTTATAAATTGAATTTCCCTCCCAGTAATGCAAAAGATTTAAATTGTAACAGCCAACCAAATAAATTTAAATAAAATAGTAATTACAAAACAACTTAACGTCCATACTTACAGCTGTTTTAAAATGAGAGGCAATGCTTGTTACCAACGAGCTTGATTGTGATCTATTTACATAAGTTCCAAGTCATCCAATGTATAAAGTTGAATTGGGTTATTTATCAACGTCAAAGTAACGAAAATACGCACAATATGATAGTAGAATGAATAAAAGTATACGACAGTATTTATCAGAATCCAGTTAAAATTACCATACGTGTAAAATTTCTCACGGGTATGCCGCATGAGCGGCGTTACCTTATATGATGTTAATAATTTCTCATGTAGCCCGAATATCTTTTACCGATTAACTAAGTTGTAAATAAACGCCCGAAGCCGTAATTCATCTCAGTTGTTGAATTAAAAAGTGCGGCCCTTGGTTGTATCACCGGACGTATCCCTCCTCAAACATTCCTCCAGGAATTTTTACGACTATTTTCTAATCTCCATTAGCGGCGATAAAGATCGACTATCGTCCCTAATCACCGCGATAATTCCCAGCTACCACGGCGGGACAAGTGTAATTAGGAGCTATTACAAGAGGCCCGTGTTTAAATGACTCGCATATTGATGCTCCTTCACACGTCACCGGGGCAAATTGAAGGTTGTGGTAGCTGGGAGGTTAGGAGGGATGCACCGGCGTATCCGCCACGAGACAGAATCTCTCTTTACGACCTGCAAATGTCTCTCTCTCCCTCCTCGCTCACCCTCTGCCCCTCTCTCGTCCTCCAAACCTCTTTGGACCTCTCCTTCTCTCTCCGTCTCCCCCTCTCTCACCCTCTACCTGTCTTTCCCTCTCCTACTCTCTCTCTCTCTTACTCTCTCGCTCCTTCCCAACAAAACTTTTCTCTCATTCTGTACGGTGTTTGTAATTTTACAAGTAAAATATTGAAAACTGTTAGTCGAGGGAGATATATTAGTCAGCTCTTAACATTGAGGTCTGAGGGGTGACACAAGGTAAGTATGGATCAACGCCGGAATGAAGGGACTTGGGAAAACGGGAGATCCCCGAGAAAACCCACCGACCAATGGCATTGTCCAGCAGGATTTCCACATGCGAAATTCAGGAGGCACCACCCCGCTGGGAATCGAACTCGGATCGACTTGGTGGGAGGCAAATGACCGGCTCATCCGGTGAGCTTTCGCATCTAACGCCAAAACACTGAAACGGACGTGCAGTTTGTTCTAATTTTTTAAATAAATATGACATACAGTTTGTTTTGTAGAAATATCCTGTGGCTATTTTTAATGTAACGAGTTTTTTATGCTTCTTATTATAGCATATTAAAGTCAAAATTTGCATAAAAGTTTTTTTTTATGCAATAAAAGAAAACCAATATTCTTACCAAAATGAAAAAAATTCACACTGAAGAACAGTGCCACGGGCTATGACATGACACGCTTACAAACTAGATTGCATTTTCTTTTGTATTTTAAAAAATAATGAATTTTAAATAAACAAATGCAAATATAATAAAAATATTTTAAAAATTCATATAAATTTTTACTTTGACGCGAAATGAATAGAAAACTATGAAAGTTAAAATTGTTTCGTAAGAGGAAACTGCACTCACAAGTATCGTCTACAAAACTTACACTATTTCATATTGTTGCAAGCTTTAAGCAAAAACTTAAATGTGGGCAATCCTCTGAGCTCTTTGGGATAGAGGTCTTATAATTAGAAATAAAAGAGTTGAATTACGTTATTGATTTACTAGCTCACAAAGCTTACAAAAATACACAGAACTGCAATCAACTATAACTTTCACAACACCCTTAATTATGCACACAATTACTACTGGGCCACAGAAACGTTAATTAACTTTGACAATTAAAGCACATTAATATTTACCATTAATCAAAGACTGTAAATCGCAATAAAAATTGTCATATATCCACTCAACAATCTTTCAAATAGTGTCAATGTACAACCTTAACAGTCCGAAGTGGTGATGGCTTGCCATGTGTTGCATAGCACCCCGAGTGCACCACTGTCTTCACTCTTGAGGTCTTCGGTTCGACTCCCGTCGCGTACCTCCTTGTTGTCCGTTGACCCGCAGCAACAGTCCTCTTGTTTCTCCCAATGCTGCTCCGAAGGTATGTGCCTGCAGCCTCGCAGTAGACTCTGACGTCACCAAGACGTCTTCACCAGTCTCTCTCCACAATCATAGCACCTTCATCTAGCACGACCAATAGTGAACTCTCCTAATTTGCCAGTAACTGCTCTCGCCGATACGACACCTCCAGTGTTGTCCTCCACAGCTCACCACCTTTCTGTAGCAAGCCGACACATTCTTCACTGCTGTCGTATGCACAACACTCCAAGTGTTGACTAGTCCTTCTGCAGGATGCTGGTGTTACTCAGCCTCGACACCGACCGCCACCGCCGTGTTGCCATCCTCGAGTCGCCGCACCACGTCAGCTCGGCCGCGCCGACACAACACCCCAAGTGTTGTCTGTCCCTTCTGCAGGACACTAATGTTACTCAACCTCGACGCCGTCGTGATACCGCCCCCAAGGCATTGGGTCCTCATCATATCTGCGCCGCTGTTAGTGTCTCCTCTCGGCCTGTCACTTCTCACGACGCTCATCGACGCCTCAGTGACAATGCCACCCCTAAGGGTGCAGCCTCACACCACTCACGATTCTCACTTCATACTCGCTGACTACTAACTCATGATGATCCTCTTCAGACTTCAGACTCCAAGACTTACTAAGACTGACACATATTGCGCAGTTCCAGGGCTTTTATACGGCCTCTTTATTGATGTAAATCGGTGATGCAACATGATGACCAGAGGTCTAAAATAGACATTACCTCGCTCGTGCCTGTTGGTAGTCACATATATGCATTGGCATCGTCGGGGAATCCCAATGATGTCTCTCAGGAGTTGCGACATATCTGTGGAAACCCAGGACATCACTGATCGACTCAAACTGTCCCCCAGGATTACACAATATGCTTATTGTCATGGCAGCAAGTAAGAGTATAAATATAAAAATTTGATTTTATCGCACTTTAACACCCTTAAGGATTCTTCCTACTTAACAACTTTAAATGGAGGTTAAGCGTTTAAATAAATTACTACCTAAATAATTAGTTTTAAAGCTAACAGCTCATACAAAAAACTAGCCTATGTGATTTTTTAAGTTATACTATGATATACATGGTCAAACACTTGCATTTATTCACACTATTGGTAAAAAAATTAAATTGTAGTGTATAATTTTAGAAGTAAAATATTTACTAATGAACCGGTCAACATCGCCCTTGGCTCCTTGCCTAACTCACACAATCACACGGCCAGTAGGCTAGAGTCTTAAACACACATAGGCTAGAACATTCCTGTTTGTACCACTGCATCAAGTGGCCCACTCCGAATACACTGCACTGTAAGGTTGACTGCTAAGTCGGAACTCTGGAACTCACCAGTAACTGATGATAGGGGAAAAGAGGTCACTCGATTCATCATGTCGACTGACCTACACATCCAATAAACATAGAAGGAACTCTCCCGACCTATGTATCACCAGCACATAACACATATTCACACCTGGATGCAACACTACCAACAAAAAAAGCTAAGGATTGGATTTGCAACTGGACTGTTACCGAAGACAGTAGTAGCGACCATAAGCTAATACTTTTCGAGATAAAGACCACATTTAACCAACCACCAGCAGGTATTTACCCTGTTCGATATATACATTACGGTGCTGAATGGAAGAAATTCGACAATGAATTGACTATCAACATACAAGAGTTTAGAGCCAAGGCAATGGAAGACATTGATATGAAAACAGAAGAGTTGACGAAGGCAATACAGAAAACATGTGACACCACACTCAGAAAATCGAACCCAAAGACACCCTTGAACAGGTGGTGGAACAAAGCCCTGGAACAGAAGAGGAAGGCTGTAAGGAAACAGAGAAGATCCTTGAAGACCGTGCGGGATGAGGAACATAGGATGACTGCTATTTTGAATTATAAGAAACAACTAAGAGAGTACAAGAGAATGGTGAAGAGTTGCAAGAAACAAGCCTAGATTGAGCTAGTGACTAAAAGAGGAAATGAAGACCCATGGGGCCTCGTATACAAGACATTGACAAATAAATTGAAAATTCATCAGATGATAAAACGTGTACGAATACCAAATAGACAAACAACAGACATTCAAGAAAATATTCTCTTCCTGATGAAGACATTGCTCCCAGGCGATGACGAAGAACAAGATGAAGATATACATAAAGAAAGGAGACAGAAGATGGAAGAGTTTCCAGAGACTTTGGATACAGCAAATTTTACAGAAACTGACCTTGAGAAATTGATTAAGGAACTCAAGAATAAGAAAGCACCAGGCCACGACAGATTAACATCGGAAATAAAAAAAGAGTTAACCCACGAATCAGGACCGATATCTTGGGCACTGCAAACACCGGACTTCAACAAGGTCGTTTCCTGAACACTTGGAAAGTAGGGATATTAAGAATACTTTATAAAGGTGATTGAAAAGATCCTGTAGAACCAAAATCATACCGACCTTTGACACTTCTTCCAGTGCTAGGCAAGGTTATGGAGAAACTAGTCAATCAACGACTTCTGACATTCCTAGAGAATACAGGAGGACTCCACCAACGACAATATGGTTTCCGAAAAGGGAAAGGAACTGAGAAAGCAGTGCTGGAGATGACCACCAAAGTAAGAAATGCAAAATAAAAGGAAGGTCCTTGGAATATTCTCGGACATAAGTGGGGCATTTGACAATGCCTGGTGGCCAGAGATTCTATGGCAACTAAAGATGAAAGACTGCCAAAAAAAATCTATATCTGACAATAAAAGACTACTTCAAAGAGAGGCGGACATACTATGAGACACCTTCACTGAAGGTAGAGAAACTAAATACCAAAGGATGCCCACAGGGCTCAGTCTTAGGCCCACTCCTGTGGAACATCCTGTTTGATGGACTTCTCAACATCAAGCTCCCTGACAAATGCGTAATGTTTGCATATGCAGATGATGCTCTTGTCATAAACCCGACATGGAATAGTCGAGACCTTGAAGCATCAGCAGAGAAAATACTAACGGAAATCACCTTGTGGGCGAAGAATGTCAAACTGAATTTCAGTGCAGAAAAAACAAAGCTTCTCCTTTTGAAGGGAAAACTGAAAAGATCTCCCACAATACGATTCCTGGAAAGACCGCTGCGCTTGGAACACAATGTCAAATATCTAGGAGTAATACTAGAAGAAAAACTTGGATTCCAAACTCACATACATCATATAATGGAAAAATCAGTGACACTGTTTCACCGACTCAGGGCAGTCTCTCGGGCTTCATGGGGCCTGAACTGCAAGACATTAATGGCAATGTACCATGCAGTATTCTTGGGGATATCTATGTATGGGGCTTCGGTCTGGTATACAAAGATAACACAAGTAAATATTCGAAGGCTACTAATGAGAACACAAAGAGCAGCACTGTTAGCCTGTACAAAGGCGTACAGAACAACCTCAACCGATGCTCTGCAAGTTTTAGCAGGAGCCATACCATTCGACCTGCTAATTTGGGAAAAGAGAAACCTCATGGAAGAGTTTGGAGGATCCAGACCCAGTAAGTTAAGGAAGAGTGAAGCAAGGACAGACACAGTAAGGAAATGGCAAGAATGATGGGACGAATCTACAAAAGGTAGAGTTACACATTGTATATTTTCTAATGTAGACGAACGCCTAAAACATAAATGGTTTGTGTCAGACCACTACATGTCGCAATTGATGACAGGCCATGGTAATTATAAATGGAAATTGCATGGATTTAATTTAGTTGAGTCACCCCTCTGCAGAATCTGCAAAGTAAATGTTGATGTAATTCACATTATACAAAACTGCCCGAAAATAGAAGATTTAAGAATTGACCTGAAAAGAAAATACAATATCCAAGAAGAGGAAGATATTGATGTAAGAGAGATGATGTTAACCAAAGAAGGAGCAGCCTCTATGAAGATATTTGCAAAGGAAGCAGGAAAGAGACTTGAAGAGTTCGACTCCTGACTAGCAGAGAACCCAGATGAAACAGAGGAAAATTACTAATCAAATCAAGACAAGATAGCTCCATGGATATGATGACCACAGCAATGAAAATGGCAAACGACATTAAGTAATAAAAATAATATAAATGAAAGGCAACCTATTCTCCCTGCATTACCCAGAAAGGGTGTGGTTGCAGGGAGACAAATTAGGTTCTACTCTGCGTGGCCATGGCCACGAAAAAAAACTGTAAGGTTGACTCCATTTACTTTTCAAGTGTTTCTTTTGTGGTTGAAGAACAGCTGTCTGTACGTGCTTTAGAGGTCATATAGTCATAAGTAGGGCCCGGTAGTTTTCGCGAAAAGATTTTTGCCCAACTTTATTTCAGTGTCTCACATGTACACCTGCATCTCAACTGCATGGCTATTGACAAAGTGTTTTTTTGCAGAGTCATTATTCATTTGACTGTGCCAATCAGTACATGGTTAACTGTGACACGTCATGTCTGTGATTTGCATGTTTAACCTCCACACGCTGGGTGTTACGGCATCCAACCACTGACAACGAAGCCGATATGCAGGCGCGCACGTAAGGCACTGAAAAAAAGTGCTGCAAAAATATTGTCGCGAAAACAACCGGACCCTAGTCATAAGGCAATAATGTGGCCTTATCAAGACTCAATTGGTGCAGGGGTTAAAGCACCCGCTTCTCACTACAACGATTCAGTCTCGATGACCGGTTCGTTCTACCCCAATTTTTGCGTGGGGGAAATATTGCGAGCGTTGTCGTTCGCCTGCGGATTTTCTCGGGAAGCTTCTGTTTCAACCACTCTTGCATCCCGATATTGTTTCCTAATCAGCAAATAGGAAACATCCAAAAATAAAAGTCGAAAGTAAAAAAAACTGTAAACTCAGGACACCACAATTAAGGACAGCACAGACGAAGACAATGTTGGACTCAACAGAATTACACAGTAGATTTCTTTAAGACCGACTTTTCACGACGTTTCGAAACCTGACATCTGCTCCCGTCATCAGGCGAGGTAATTTTTTGTTTCTTTGTTATTTTGGTTTGGTTTATGGATTTTGAAGACTACAGCTAAAGTAGGCTTGTTTTATTTTATATTATTTTTTTGTCTCACGCTAAGATTTCTGGGACAACATAATATTACAATGTCGTATGTCCCCAATAGCACAGTGCGTAAAACTGATTACGTTAGGTAGGAGACGGAAATGCCCCTTCCGGTTGTACTATGAGACCTGACTGGATTTAGTTTCTTGGACATACACCATTGCGATATAGATTACTGTTAAAGAAAACTAAATATAATGGAAAAACATAAATAAACAGAGAATGATTTAGTCAATAGGATACCTACACAACATACAATGCCATAAAAGGAATCGGTTCAAATAAAAAAAACATGAACCAACAGATGAAGTAAAATAAAATAAAAATAAAAATCCCAAGATACCACCAAGGCAGAAACAGAAGTCTGAGGTCTGCTGTGGCAAAGGGACAGACAGAAAAAAATGTACGACCTAAAAAATAAAAATAATACGACATTCCAATGAGGCGAAACAAAACCGGTATTACATCATACACGAACAAAAAACAGTCATCTATATCGCAGTAGAGTATGTCCAAGAAACTAAATCCAGTAATGCACTCCCATTGCATTGCAAGGTACCTCCCTTCCGTGACTTGAAATGTGTTGCATCGAGTTTTGATTATTCCTTTTTCATTACGAAACTACTTCACGTGTATTAAAATTGCAGGGTAAACCGACCATACACCGTGGTATACCTTAATGTCGTGATAAACCACGTTGTGGGCTTCACAAAATCGATAAGGATGTGCACTCCGAGTTTACTATGTTTACTAACAGAGAGGAAGCGTGTGTAGTTTAGGCAAAAAGTAGCCAAAGAATCACATGTAAGATCACAGTTAAAATGTTTAACATACTTCTGTTACTGAAGTTGTAAGCCTTAGTATCACTAAGTAGGGTATGTTAATCCTGTATCTGCGAAAAGAACACATATTTCGAACCACGTCCCTATAAGTTTAAAAATCTCTACTATCATGATTTTTACAGCCCCTCCTAATTGCTGAAAACTTCTTCCACCTGAGAAAATGCCAAACGGAATCAAACGACACAAAATAAGATACATGCCTTGGGACTTTAAGACCACGATCCATCATTTCTACTGCTTTCAGAATAGTTATTTTTTATTCCTAATCGAGAGTAGATATCGAAAAACTGTGTTTTGTTACAAATGGCTTTTAATATATAATGTATTTTTTCTACCCAAAAAATTATATGGATTAGGCTAATTAGTTCATAAATGGGAATTTCCTTATTTGTACAATTATCTGAAGCCACTTTGCACTTTGTTTTGAAAAAAAAATATTTAACATAATATACACTATCTTCAACAAAACTTTGCAACGGTTTTTCGTAATATTTAGGATTAAAAATATAAGTATTGTAAAAGCAATATGATGACCTTAAACTATACTACAAGCATGTTGAGTGGCTTGCATGTAGGTGTGATAATAAATTACATGCGGTGTTAAGCGCCATCTTTGTCACTCCACAGATTTTGTGCCTCATACATATAGTCGCAGCATGTCTAGAGAGCCACTTTATAAACCTTTATATGTGACTTGTTATTTACAAACTAATGTAAAAGCTCGCAATTTACTGGATGATCTGACGATATTTTTAGGTAGGGTCTACATACTAAATGCACAGTTAGCTCCGAACCACAGTATTAACAGTTCGTTGTTCATCATTGGGATGTTGTTGGACGTTGGAACGTTAGTTAGGCAATCACCACATGAGTTCAGTTTCGTAGGTTATCGGCCACAAGTAACTTTATAGCTTCCCTACAGTTTAAAAAAATGTCTTCCCGATTTGTGTTTGCACACGTTCAAATTACTATATTTTCCATTACACAAATTTCGCTGTGATAACAAACAATTCTGATTAAAATTAACAACTGTATTACAGCTGTATCGCGAAGCAATGTTTGTTTATTATAGCGGCCTACTAATTATAACCGAAGTGTTTATGCATTAAATTATTACACCTGCAGCTTTTACAGTAGAAAATGTGATACAACGTTTTTTTAAACATACACACTACCAAATAATAGGGGACGCGGTGGCCTCCGATCGAGTCGATCCGGGTTCGATTTACAGCGGTGTCGGTCCTCGGATTTCCGCATGTGGGTATCGTGCCGGAAGATGCCGTTGGTAGGCGGATTTTCTCAGGGATCTCCTATTTCACCCAACCTTTAATTCCGGCGCTGCTCCATACTCACATAATGTCACTCCTCGCCCTCACTTAAAGCCTAAATGTTGAGTGCTGGCCAAAATCTCTTCACGTAACAGTTGATCAATAATTATAACATAGTGAGTTAATCAAGTATTATCTTTAATTGTATATGTTTTTTCGCCGTTTCGGAATCAACGGGTAATGTGTACATGAAAATTGGTGACTAAATCAGAAGGCTTTCGTAGCGTTGGGGAACCTCCCATCTTAAAGTCGGAGTATTTGCGGTAGTATGTGCATATTTCTCCATTATTGTCAACGAGCGAGGTAGTGCAAGTGTATCACGTTTCAGGAACCTACGGGTTCGATTCCCGACTCCACCCATCTTTTTTCCTGTTTCCCAAAATTTCCCGAAATCACTCCAGGCGAACGATGGATTGAATCTCTTGATATTGGTCATGGCCGAATCCTTTACAGGTTCTCTGACATTGATCAGTTCTTTGTGTTACTGTATCTAATGATCTTAGCTGTTTATGAGATGTTAGGCCTCATTTCTCTCCCATCCCTCAGTCATAGCAGTTGATAAGGCAGCCAGCCATTCAAACGTGTATGCCGTATTGCCTACGCAGTAAGAACTGTCTTCTGCAGCCCATTCTTTTTACGAAATTTACACGAAAATGGTGGGTCCTACGCATTTACAACAAGGCGACCTTTTTTACTTCTGACGTGCTTCTCTAGTAGAAAAACGCATTAAAATTTTGTAATTCCTGATGATAGAAAAGTGGTATGTAATAATAGGGGTAGCCACCCTAGTATTTTGTATTAGGGTGCAAGGTATTGATGTGATTCTAATGTGTATTTCAAAGTCCCGGTGGTATAAAACAATGCTCAACTTGTCATTATTAAATGCCTCTTCAATTCCATTACTTTACAAAAATAGACTTTAAATTTTCCATGGTTAAGGGCTCATACCGCCCTTAATATTAGTTTTATGTACATAGTGTCCCGTATATTTTCTGCTTGATTTTTCATAAGGAATCGCCTCCCAAAGTTTGTCGGTCGAATTCAGCCCCATCCTGTATAATTTTACTACAGTTTCGTATTTTTCTGGTTCCTTAGCAATAGCAGCGAAACTAGCGGCGGAAATTTTCCCTGTGCCAAACTCTCCCATAAGAAAACTTTTTTTTTCTTTCTAACCTGCAGTATAATTAACCTTAGTCGCGGGACACGAGGCAGTAAAAAAACAATACCTCCCCTCCAAACCCCCTTCCCACTCTCAAATCTTTTTCCAGCGGCGCGATCTCACACATGGAAACCTGTTGACTGACGAGCGAGTTCTTTTGTTTGGAGTGTTTCTCTGGGCGCGAGGTGCGAGGCGCGGCTTCGCTCGCTCGCTCGCTGGAACTCTATCCTTTGGGCAGGCAGGTGTAAGTCCCGGCCCATTATGTCGGCGGATAAGTACCGCCTTAATAGTCCCCATTCTCCGGCACGGCACGGTATTAATGCTCCGTGGTTGTTGGGGTGGAGGGGGAGGAGGGGGGATGTTGAGGCGAGGTGGCAGGCCCCTTCACGACTAAGCGTGGCCGCCTTGTACAGGCTGTCCCGCAAACAAGATGTCCCTAGGTCCCGTGAGATATAGGCTGTACCGCAATAATCGATCCTCAACTGCCTTCCGTTTTCTTCTGACAGCACTGATATCACTGACAGTTCGCCAGTGTCTGTCAGCAATAAGGGAACAAGCCTTCAGTAAACAACGAAATATTTCTCCGCCATTAGATATATAACGTCGGAACTGTTCTAATTTAAAAGTTTATGGTCTCTCGCTTATGGCTCGAGAACCAAGGGAATATAATTAGACAGGAAGGTAAGGATAAGAGAATAGAACAAGTAGGAGGTAACTCTTTAATAACTACTAGGAAGACTAATGCATAGACGCAGTATAAAAGAATATTGGAAGGAAGGCTAGACAGATATGCGAGACAGGAGCTAAGGTTCCGGATTGCTCTCCTTCCCGAACCAAGCACGCCGTGGTCATAGTAGGAGAAGTCCACGTCGACTGGTCCCCGGTGGTCTCGAACCAGAACCTCTTGGTCCCGTCGCCGCTCCAGAGAGACTCCTCGTGCCTCTCGTCGGTAGCCTTCCACCCCTATTCGCGCCCCCAACTCTTGTTAACTTTTTTCAAACTTTTGATTGTCCCCTTACGATGTTAAGGGCGGAGCCATCCCTGCTGCAATTGCGATTTCCCCATGGCGAAACAGTCCCAATTATTTCCCCGACGTAATGATATTGCAAGCAGCTCGGCGTTTCGTTGCACTGCCGGTCATTTACAAAACTCCCCTGGCCGCAGTCTTCTGTTGCCGAGACGCTGTCGGTTGGGAAATTATAACATCACACCCAAGATTACGCTGGGTGAGAAGTCCCTTTCCCGTCGGGGATGAAGCTGGGATGAGAAAGAAAGTTGTAGTTGGTAAAATTTTTAAGTTAAAGTTAAAGTGAGTGGGTGAGAGATTTTTGTCAGCGCTTAACATCGAGGTCGTCAGCGCTGGTGAGGGATGACATGAGTTGAGCATGGAGCAGCGCTGGAATGAAAGGGCGGGGGAAACGGGAGATCCCCGAGAAAACCCGCCGACCAACGGCATCGTTCGGCACGATCCCCACATGCGAAAATCCGAGGACCAACCTCGTCGGGTATCGAACCCGGATCGCCTTGGTTGGAGGCGAATGGTCTGACCATTCGGCCACCGCGGCCCCTAGGAAAGTTAAATCAGTAAACATTAAAGCAGTCTGCGTTGCCTAAAAATTACATATCTCAATGATATTATTCTGGCGGTAAACAAGCATGTTTATTTTGTTAGTTGTGTAAATTGTATTTACTTTATATATAAAATAAGGTGTGTTTTTTATCATATTGATGCATCTAGCATGACTTATGACTGATAAAATTTTTTTAGTTTTTTCACAACGAAGCCTAATATCGCATGTATTTATGTTCGTCTAGCTGTAAACATTATAATAAAAGATTATTTTTAATACGTAGCAAGGTATGATTCAACCTCTTAATGTTACTTAAGTTTTGCAAATTGCAAACGACGAATGTTACAATAACTATAAAGAGACATTAAACAAACGTAAGTACGTGTACATAGCATATAGGCTACTGTACATAAATTCTAGATAACGGCTTTGGCCATTACATCAAAAATGATTCCTTGTCCACCATTAGATTACTTCCACGTTTGAATTTCCGCTGAAAAGACTGTTTTCCTGACAACACTGATGCTCTGAAGTGCCAGTAAAATCAGTAATCTCAATAAACGGATGTAGCCTCGCACAGGGTATCATCATCAACCAACCTTCAGTGACTACCAGTGCTCGTCAGCAGTATCGGAACAATAGCTTATATTACTGAAGACACTGGCCAATAAAATCAGTGAATAATGGAAGGCGGCCTAAGTAGGCTTACAGTACTAACGTATAGCCTATCCCATTAAGTAGTTTACACCGGTATCGCTTTTAAACGATCCACTGTGTATTTACATTTGAATCACCGGGTCTTCTACACTACCAACATTGCTTTATCTTCATTCACTTACTCACAAAATTTATACATTGTTACGTGGTAATAAAATATTGAATTTAGTTTCCGCTGTCAAAAAAGTCCACTCCTATGTAATATAGACTGTAGTAGAGCCGTGTTTACTTGGGGAGAGGGGTGTTTATCCCCCAGCGCGAATTGCTTGCTAAAGGGGGTGAAATGCTGTACAATGTGCGGAAAATCTAGAAATTGAGCAGGAAAATTAATTACATGGGAGAACAAGTACTTGAATCATTTGGAATATAATCAATGGTAATTTGTGTAAAAAGCTGTGTTAATTCAAAGAATGTATTAAAAATTTTTTAAAATGAAGTGCAAAAAAAATCTGTTCACGTTGCATATGTGTGTGCGTGTGTGTGTCGGTGTGTGTGTGTGTGTGTGTGTGTGTGGTGAGTGTGTATGTATATATACTATACACACAGATTCGTCTAATTTTGGAATATGTTGACCGTCGTAAGGGCGCTTAATTTTTTACGTAATATGTCAGTCACACCTCAAGACAAAATTTACACTGCGTGTGGTGTAAACGGACATCTCATGTTCATTGCAGAACTAAAAATGTCATGTGACATAGCATTAAATACATACCAGATATAAATTTTAACTGCCCAAAATTTCCTTACGTTTTACGAACAAGAGTGTATTATGGTTTAAGGCTTCTGCCTACTTAACAAATTATAATGGTGGTAAAACGTTAAAATGAATATCTTAAAAATTATTATTTTAAAGCTAACATCGCATACAGAAAACTAACCTATGTGATTATTTAAGCTATACTTTGATATGGATTTACAAAAACTTGCCTTTATTCACGTTGTTGGTAAAAAAAATTAACTGTAATGTATAATTTTAGATGTCAAATATTCAACATGGAAAGTAACAATATTTCTGAACGTAACAGAACTATACGAGAAATTCCACACAAATATTTTTGTGTGGAATTTTTAACTTAAAATTAATTCATTAAAAATATTTGTCAGTAAAATAATTTAATTGAAAAGTATTTTTTTAAAGTTATTTTATTGAAAAATGCTGTTCTTCAAAATTTATTTAATTTTTAAATATTTTTCTTTAAAATCAATTAATTGAAAGTTATTTTCTTTAAAATGAATTCATTGAAAAGTATTTATCTAACATTCATTCCCCGTGTACTGCAGTTTCTTGCAACATATATGATTGAATTACATATGTGTGTGACACATCGTAGCCGTCTGCAGAAAGCCTGCAAAAGCAATTCACTCCAAATAACGATCTAGGAGAGCCGGATTTTACCCGCGACGTAATTACGAACATAAACAAATTTTTAAAACGGAAAAATAAAACACAACCCGAACCTATAACCTTGCCTGAATTATTACACATCACGTCTGTGATTTGCGGGTTTAACCTCAAGACGCTGAGTGTTACGGCATCCAATCACTGACTACAATGCCGAGATGCAGGTGCCCACGTAAGGCACTGAAACAAAGTGCTGCAAAAATATTTTTTGCAACATTTCCTATCTCTAGCAATATGTAATGCCTGTTGTTGGTCTGCAGACAGCTGCGGAATGTCAGACGTGTATTACCCAATCATAAATGTTGCGAGAAACTACAGTGTTTTCAAGGGTATGATGGCACAAAAATTTTTCGCGATATACCATCATTTCTAGTCATAAGTAGACAGCAGTTCATTGGCTGATCGCTGACACATTGGTATTGGCCTTCGTTTAGTAACGGTTTTCTTATTGGCTCAGCGACTTCCAGGAACTGTCATAATAGTCGAGGACCAATTGTAAAAGTAACACGGACTTATAGTAGTTGGAATTACAGCTTGTTCCCAAAAGTAAACCCGAATTTTTCAGGTCCCTAGTCATAAGCATTCTCCGCGGCAGGCCAGCAGCTCACGCCGACGGAGCCTACATCAATTCGGAGTCTAGTCTGCCAAGAGCTGAATTAGCGTTCAAGATTCCCACCGATCCATTCTTACTATGGAACTTTAAGAGGTGACCATATAATTTCATTGATGAGGAAAGTCTAACAAAGTTCAGTGCACGTTTCTATCTGAGTTTTGTTAATATCCAGTTAGTAAATTTTTAATCCCCGACGGCAAAAATAGTGTTATAAGTTTGACGTGCCTGTGTGTGTAACTGTGTGTGACATCGTAGCTCCTAAACGAATGAACCAAATTCAAGCTGTTTTTTTTAAAGCTGACGTGACCGAGATTTTTCTTAGCTATGATTCCAGGAAATCTGTTCAGCCGTTCAATGATAATGAGCTATTTTCTAGTTTTAAACTACCTATTTATTCCGGGAAGTGTTGCTTAGCAACGATGCACTGAATGCAGCTCCATAATATATATATATATATATATATATATATAT
>PNEQ01044381.1:0-43288 GCA_003012365.1 Medauroidea extradentata | reverse complement strand
AGGATTATCAAATTACTTCCTTTGATTAAGTTCACAAATTGCAACACCCTGCAAACTTTTTACACGACTTAAGGCCACTTAAGCGTTGCTCTGGGGTTTCATTAGAACGTGAAATACTGGTATTCCTAGCATTTATTGTTTGACGTAAACTACGATCTACATAACTTTTTTAGATCTCTGCATATTCTTAGTCAACGCATACTTCTCCAAACAACGCTGTCTCTCTTGTGGATTTTCTTGATTGCGCAGTTCAGCCCGTGTTTTAACACTTTCCCTGAAGCTTACAAAAATATAATGAGAAACGATTCAAATAAACTTAATAGTAATTAAACTCTGCAACCGTAAACTAACTCTACGAAATAATCACCTAAAAATAAAATAATTACTATTGTAATCTAACAAAAATTATTATTTTTTGTTTGTAATCAATGCGTTTATAAACTAAATATTAAAGAAAACTAAAGAAGTACAAATAATAAATAAATTCGTATTGAAACTAAAAACGTGCATTGTTGTACTACTAAAATCTTTAATAATATTTAGTGTATACGAGTAATTTAAAAAAAATTAAATAAAAGTAAAATTAAAAAAATTTAAGTAAACCCCGACATAAAAATATATATAAAGTAAAAAAAGGAAAATTTCTCTCTTGGCCATTTAATTTTATTAAAAGTACTTATTAATAGTTTGATTATGAGCGTCGTCACGTCGGGGGACCGCTAATTGAATTAAATAAAAAAAATACAAATAAAAAGAATATTGACAATGATAAAAGTATGGATTATGCAACGACTTACTCTGTGTAAGCAACGTTGGCATGTAACAAGACCACAATTGCTAATCGTTTAGTTTTCAGTCTTGATTAATTTACTCTGAAAAATTTTCAAAGTAAACACAACCATCAGCTACATAAGCCCTAACCTGCAACACTTCAGCTGAACACCTTCGACTTACTAAATTCGCTGGATTCAGTATCACAGCAATATGTCGTCATGAATCTTTATGGGACAGCGTCCTGATCTCTTTCACTCTGTTGTACACAAATACACACCCATTTTCCTCTCGCTGTATCCAGCTTATCCCAGTTATAGAATCGCTCCAAAAATGTTCATTTGTCTTGTCGACTCTCAAGCCGTGGAATTGTTGTCCTTTTCGTTGGAGCAACCCTAGCTTTTGCCTCAACCAGGTGCACCTCGATGTCGGTGGATGAGTCAACCTTCAGGAAGACAACGGCTGCATACGCGGACTGACTCGCATCGCAGAAGGTGTGCAGGTTTAACTTACCTCCATTTCTGGTAATACACGGTGATATAACTATACCGCTCAAATAACCAATCGATCTGGTCAACTTCCTAAAGCTCTCTTCAACGTTTCTGAGACTAGTGCATCCCAGCTTAAATTGTCTTTCCACAATTGCTGCATTAATAGTTTTGGAATCAAGGTCACAAGAACAGTAAACCCAAAGGGGTCAAATATTTTATGGTCAGCTGAAAGAATATTTCTTTCAGTCACACTGCCAGGCAAAAGTGTTAACTCTTCAAAAATGGTTAAGTTCACAGAGAGTGTATCTGCCCCTTTGCTTCACAACATGGGACCTAAAATATTGGTATTTTCAATCAAATCAGCCGCTGGGTCTGTGTGCTCCCACCCTCTGAGCTCGAATTTTGCTTCCTGAAAATTATTTGTTGACTCCTCTATGAATTCACAGAGCTTATTCCTTTCTATGCTTGTAACACAATTATCTACATAGAAACAATTTTTTCAGCGTAATAATTACTTCTTCAGTGTATGGAATCCGCCCACTTAGGCAATCTTGCAAATGGTGTCCAATTACTGTGCCAAGTAGGAAACGGCTACAAGTAACACCAAATACCACCCGTTTGTGTCGCAGTGCGATCACTTGTCCTTCCTCATCTTTCCATAGGAAACGTACAAAGTCCCTATCCCTCGCACAAAGACTAATTTGTAAGAAGGTCTTTCTGATATCAGATATAACTCCAACTGGTTTTCTTCTGAACAGAGGAAGAAGGCGAGGTATGGTTTCTATCAAATTGGATCCTTCCTCCAGGCAGTTGTTAAGAGAGGGATAGTGGGACACCTTACAAGAAGCATCAAACACCGGTCTCACCGTTGTTGTGACTTTGTCTTTTATCACAGGTCTATGTGGTAAGTAATATCCATCATTTGGGCAGAAGTTTTTTACTTCTTCTCTATAGCATCATCTTCATTCCTTCTAACGCTTCTCTCGAAATTTTCCTTAGTAAAGGATATTCGATCTTCTTTCGTCCTTTGTGCTTCAAGGTCACCAACACCCAACACATCAAGCTCCGACAGTGTAGAGGTTGGGACCTTTGAAGAGAACAGGGTCGACACAACCATTGTTTGTGAACAGCTTTTACCCATCTCTGTCCACCCTAAATAGGTGTTGATGGCAACTAGACCATTTTCCAAGATAACTCTCTCTCCAGTTAACAGTTTACCAGTCACATCTGCTCCCACCAAGACCTGTATAGGACTGTTGTCGTCTTTTACCTTAGTACCGGCATTTTAGACAGCCCTCTTATAAACACGAACATCCGCTGACGGCACAGAACAGCAAATTACATCTTGGTCAAGAGCATCAAAGCTGCAAACATAGTCACTGCAGAGACTTACAAGTATGACATGAAATTTGTTATGTAGGACTTTATTGGACTGTTGTCCACCGAACAAACCATGCCTGAGTTGCTCTTCACCAACCGACTGATACCCCATTTCTACTACAACATTCTTGGTTCGTTGTGAGCCAGTGTCAATAAGAATTCTTATGCGTCGTTTACTTGTTTTCCTTTTTATTCTAACAAGAAGTGTTTGTAAGAGAGTATCAGAATATGCTTGGTTGGACAACGTTTCATGTACTTTGTCAGATGAGGGTTTTGCAGGGGGTTCTGATTTAATTCCTTCAATTGTAGGACACATTAGTGGTATGTGCCTAGCACCACAGGCTACACATGTCATTTTGTAACTCTTCGCAACATGACCATTGCGTAATCAAATGAAACAACACTTCTTACAATGTATTATATTACGTTTCTCCAACACGGTCATGCGTTTCGCCTTGAAACGGTCTTGAGAGTAATGTGCACCCTGGGAGAAAATACATGCAATAGCCCCAGGGCTACTCATGTTCACTAAACCAGCAGCAGTAGCAGTGTTATTTCCTATTGCCTTAATATTACTTATCAACTTCAATTTTCTCTCCAGATTAGTATTAATACTAAACCCCTTTACTGCTATACTAATTCGCTCTTCTTGCTCAACTTCATTCCTAAGGAATTACATTAAGTTCATTAATTTACTATCTTCTTTTTGTCTTACACCACTTTTTTGCCATGCACGCAGTAAATCTTCAGTCAAACATGACTCTACTAGAGGAAAAAGTATGGCTGTGTACTTGTCTGACTTGACACCTAAAGCTCTTTCAAGTGCCCTCAGTTTCGTTTCCAACTGGTCATATAGGAAGGACAACTGCAAACTATCTGTTAAATGATGTAAGGTGAGGTTTAGAAACTCACGTGCATATACTTCAACCAACATTTCTTCCCGACCCAAATTGAGACTTTAAACATTCCACCGCTTTGTCATAATTTTCAGCAGTTGGTAGGAAACTGTCAATAACTTCTCGAGCTCTAGACCCAGGTAAAGTGGACAGAATTATGTACTGAAATTTATCGGAGTCGTCCAGGTCATCGTCGTCATGTATTTTAGAAAAAATTACTCCAGAATCCTAACCATTCGGTTAATTCCCCTCCATACTTCTTAAGTTATATTTTAGGTAATGTGTACTTCCTTTCAAGTGGCACACTATTGCCCTTACTCGATTCATCCAAGTCACCACTATCAACTACGTCACGTAACACTTCAGAAACTTGTACACCCAACAGGGCATATTTTGTTTTGTACGAGTCTGCCTCTTCTACTTCCACTTCTAATTCATGCTCATTTTTCCCGTCGGCAAAACTTAAATTAAGTATACTCTCGTCAATAGTTGACTGTTCTGAAACTTTCCCCTGCAACAAATCTTGTTTAATTTTAATAGTAATCAGGTCGGTCTCACCTCGGGCTCCTGGCGTTGATATCATTTGACTCGTGGCCTGGTAGAGTTTGGTGAATGATGAACGCAGTACCGCTCGTTTCTTCAGTTCAGTTTTTAAATCCATGATACGCTACGAGTGTCCTATCGCTGTCGCCAAATGTTTAAATACATCTAACCGACGAATTATAATACAATTAAAATCGTTGCGTTTCATATAAACACAAAAAGAACAAGTCTTCAACAGCCAAAATGAAAGAAAGAAAAGAAATAGTATTTTTTCTCATAACTTATTGCTTATAACTTTCTACACCTCCTTCTTATTAGAAAAACAGAAACAACCTCCATAGACAATTTTCATGGGAAGAAATATCTCAAATTATTCACGAAAGTACACAAAATGTTTATTTGGTTCGTGTTATTTACACTGTTTTCAACACACCCCTTGCCCAATACCGCGCCTCGCGCGCGGTTATCAAGCGAACGCCTCTTATATAATTTATACAATATCGAAACACTGCATGAACTTAGTAGACCTCGTAAGATTGATGTAGAAAACTAAGTTCATACGTACAGTTTCAGTTTGAAACGAGTAGTTTTTCTACCTATAAAAAACTAAATATACTTCTTCACATAGCGGTCCCCTGACTTGACGACGGTCATCATCAAAATATTAATAGGTACTATTAATAAAGTTAAAAGGTCATGAGAGAATTATTTTTTTTACTTTTAATATTTTTTTATGTCGAGGGTTAACTAAAACTTTTAATTTTACTTTTGAAGTGCGGCAGTCTGAAAAGGCACTTTCTAGTTATGTTGGAGGGTTTAGAAACAATGTTTTTAATTAGCATGGTGCCTTAACAATGACATTCCATCTTTGTCCGAAGTATTTTTTTTTCTTTTCGTACATTGGTACAATAGGCACATGGGGAATAGTTTATTAAAAACTTATTTTCCTGCACATTCATTCGAAGCGCGTGGAAGGTGTAGCCCATAAAGACATTACTCTCTATGAAAATTATATATGTTCTCCCTGCGGTAGTTTTTTTTTTTTTTTTTCAAATATTATACAAAGAGGCACAAAACACGAAGGCTGTCTGGAGTAGAATGTTTCTAATAATTATGATAAAAAACCAAGAGGGTAAGTTATTTACTCCCGTGTCGGGACAGCCTCTTACCCCCTAGGGTAGGTGCTTGGCAGCAATTAGCGAGGAGGCTGTGTGTAGGTCCAGAGTTAACTAGGTTTTTGACAAATCGCTGTATTTGCTAGCACCTGCATAGAGAATAACATCGGTTGGTTGTCGGTCACCTTTTACGCATCATGCTACTGTGTATAATCGACTGGTGTGACAATTCTCTTAATTTGAACACGGCGCAGATATTGCGTTACATGGAATAATTTTGAATCTACATGTTGTTATATGGAGATTTTATGTTATTATTTTCCCTGGATATTATTTTAAAAGTCACAGAGATGTGCTACGAAGAGAAATATTACAGAACTTAAATAAGATTAGTATTCGACATGATATTAAGATTTTGGTTCTAATGAAAAATTCATCAAGGAGAACTATTATCTAGGAATTTAACATTTATAATCGCTACAAGAAGTACCTTGGCGTAGGCCTATGTTTCCCCATTTCGCTAAGGGTTTTTCCCATTAACATTAATAATAAATCACTTCTTCAGTTTTATTTATGGACAGAATTACAAGCTTTTTAATTCTTGTTTTTCATAATTATTGCATGTGAAGGAACATGAAAAATAGCTCTCTGTTTTTTTTATCAACGCACTGGTGGCTGAAATTTTCGTGTCTTCTTAACCTAGATTGTTATTTGTTTTACGGGAAACCTTTGCTATCTGACCAAAATTGCACTTAGTCTTCAAGTTACTGAACTATAGTTTCATATTTTCTTGCCAGTTTTACTGAAAGAGGGTTTGTTGCAAAAATATGTACGGCCGAGAACATTTCGTGTTTACATACGTAAACACTCGCTCTTACTTATAAACACATATTCATGCATATATAAATACTTTTGCCTTAAAATAAACACTTCTATTAAAATACACGTTTGTTATACGTTTCTGGTGTGTAACACGTAGAAATACGACATTTGCAGCAGTCAGAAGTTTGTATGAAGGACGAGTGAAACTACATTGGTAATTATAAAAACAAATAACAGCGAGTCAGTGAGAAAGGGCGGAGTCACACGCTAATCTGAACAAATAACAATATTATGAACATGTTCAGGCAGTCACATTTAAACACGTTCCACCATGGTTTCATGTAACTTTTTATCCAATTTTCACAATTGATGCGCTTTCAAGTATAACTTAAATTAATAACTTATATATACTATTCTTGAGCTGCAAAAGAGTATAGTATAATACAGGAAGATAGACTAATGACATCACTTCCGTTTTTATGACAGTGCGATTGGCTGTGTTCTTTAAAAATTCGAAACGAGTTTAAACTGGTATTGTCGTATTAAAACAATCGCAAGGTAAAATGATATCATAAGAACGACATCGTGGCAAAAGTGTTTCTTTAATAATATGCTGAAATTCTCATAAAAAATTTTAGTCTTTGCGGTATTGATCCCACGTTACAAAAATACAGTAGTGCATCGGGTTATAATTTAATTATATATAATATAATTATAATTGTATCATGCCGGTTTGTAGTACAGCAACCTCGTTTACACATATATACCCGTCCAGAGATCAAGCCGTGTGAAACAGAGAGGACAGCTATACCTTTTCAATGGCAACTAATGCAGTGCTCTGTACAGTATAAAAATGATTCTGAGAAGTCAGTACCAACATTAAACAACATTCTAAACTGCTAACCTGAAAACAGTGAATTCACTGAGTTCGATAGTGATTTTCTACTTACTCAGTTTGTTGAAACTGCTCCATCTGAAATTAGTCCACAAACTAAACACAAAAAAATAACAATTTTTTTTGCCACAACAAAATGTTTGTTTCCACAAAGAAAATATCCGTTTAAATATGAGCCACTGCAAAGTAACTTTGTCACATAAAATTTGTTTGTTTGTTTATTAATAAGTTACAGTAATGTCAGTAAAGATGTCTAATAATTAAATATAGTTTAATATATATCTTTATGGTAAAGTTAGTTGTGATATTTTCAACACAAGCTTTATGTTTAAAAAATAATAACTTTGTTACAAATAAACTTCAAACAATGAATGAAAAGTTTCTTTACCGCTATCTAAATATCCTCGAAGAAAATCTTTTCTACATTGTCTAAATTGCATTAGTGAAATAGTCGCACAGATTGAATAAGAGAAATTCACTTATAGGAAAAGTAAAGAAAACAATGTGTACTTAGATGTACGACAATTGGGTGATCTTATATTTAATGACATTCTGCTTTTTCTACAAGTGATGTCCGAGGCTCACGAAAAGAATGCACCAAAATTAAGACAATGATAGCCGCAACGGATCATTCCACCGATGACCCTTGACATTTTATGTTGGCACGGTAACTATTACACCACGATGTGAACACTTGACAGATTGTATTGCTGTTAGAGTGTATGTATTTATTGTTAACCGGTAGTATATGCAAACTGTATAAAGTGTTATCTCAATAATAAACTGTTTGTGTTTAAGAGAGACTCTTAAAAAGAAGTGTAACTGCATAGAGAGCAGCAGAGACGAACAAAAAATTACTTAAACTCATCAATCGGTTTACCGCACTGTAACCCAAGCATTGAAATTAGTTACGTACTGTAAATAATATTAAAGTGTAAATTATCCAAAAACATAATTTACTTAAAAAACGAGCAACAAAATTAGTTGCATGATTGCTTTGGAATAATGATAAACTATTTTCACTAGACTAAGATCATGTGAAATTGTACGTATGACATTTTGACTACAAAACTAAGTAGTTGTTTTCAAATTACGGAATGATTTTAGGATTTGGTACCCCAATCCGTTAGTTTCTCTTTTTTTTTGACACTCAATATTAATATACCTACAGATTCACCAGTGAAAAAACCTTCCAACTTATTGAATCCGTTGAAATTCTGCTCATTCTTGTTTAAAGTGAATAGTCGAGTGAGATATAAAAATTGATAACATAAATATTTTGGAAAATATGTTTTCGCTTGTGCAAACATTTGTGCTTTCATTTATTTATTATATTTATTTTTGATTCTAAAATATGAATAACATATTAATTTATAAAAAATATTGGATGTGTAGTAAAATTGCAACTAGCAAATAACAAGGTAGTTGCAACAGGATGTAAAGACTTGTTTAACTCACATTAAAGTAGACATTTCAGGGTTTTTTTTTTCACATCTATTGTAACGTGAAAAAAAGAAATCTCTAATTTACATTTTAACAGTCTTATTATTTGTTAATTATATACAGCAATGTACTTACTGCCCGTGTGCTTAATACCTAAAAATACCGCACAAACACCATTTCATAATTTTCGTCAGCGTGAAAATACAATTTAGAGATAAATCGAGGATCTGCTACTCCAAACGCCAGTGATTGGTAGATTTAATTTCCTTTCTTTCTATGTATACAAAAACTATCAATTTCATTCATAACTGTACAGTCAGTTACGCCAGTGGTAAAAAAAATACAGCCACAAATAGTCCCTACCTAAAAATAATAAGTTCCTGTTGAGTATGAAGGAGCCATTAATACATATAGACCGCCTTACAGTTACAGCGATATTGCATTATTATTTTAACCGCCTGTATTTGTTCGTGCCAGGGCTACCGTGTCAACTGTATGTATGTATGTATATATATATATATATATATATATATATATATATATATATATATAGTTCACGAAATTTTATAACAGTAGTTAACACTACTTCTTGTGTATATTTACTTATTTAAGTGTATCAATTGATAATCTCTGTGACAGTTTGTGTAAGTGTAATGTTACAAGTCTGTATATGATTTATACTTAATTGTATCAAATGACATTTGCCAAATGCATTTTATGTTTAACAGCAATAAGATTGCTTAATGAAAGCCACAGTAAACGTCAAACTATCAAATTGAAGGCCGCTGTCATGGATATTCGTGGCACAGAAACGAGTAAATCGAAGTCTGACACACTGACACGCCATATCGCCGCTACGAACCAAGCACTTATCTGTAAAGCACGCAAACCTTCCGCCGTCCAACCCTTTTTACCACGCTACTTTAAGCGGTAACCATATAATATTATTGATTGGATATCTATAGCAAAGTTCAATGAAGACCTTCGTTTGAGTATCGCAAATTTCTGGTTAGTACATTTAGAATTACGGTAGTTTGAAAATAAACCGTTAATAGCTGAGTTGGAGGCCTTGGAAACAATGTTTATAATGTACGGGATGTCTTGAAAGTATTGTTTCGCACTCACTTGAATTAATATTTTAATTAAATTAGCATATTGGGCACACGTGGAATAGTTTCTTCAAAAAAAAAAAGAATCTTCCATTAAACTTAAACGCATATGAAGAGAGTATCAAACGGCCAAGTGAACAACACAACCAGTTCGTACCACAAATTAAGAGTTGAGTGTTTCCAACGGTTATTAAGTAAATATGTGGCACAAAATTCTACAGCGCATATTAACTACATTAGGATTATACAGTTCTTATTGAATGGCGTGCGAAATGTGTACGGTTATTTAACTTAGCATTAGCGTAAGAGGCATGATGTGTCCTTGTGTTGTCGTAGGTAGCTGTCAAAGCACTGTCGTATATTTTCTGCGGTCAGTAGAGCCAAAGCTCTCATCGTAGTTTGACAAGCTCCCTATTTGTACCGCGCAGAAAGAATTTTAAATTTGTTCGAATGTGTCTTGTGTGAATTGTCTTATTTTTAAGTGATAAAAAATTTCCCATTAATTTGACAACCAAATGCACAGTCATTTGGGGTAACATTGTACCATCAGCCTAGTTTAATTTCAAATTAAGTATTTCCGAATTTAATAATACAGTTGTGTTCTAGATGCATAAATTTGTTAACATTCAATTTTGCATAGTGGTTGAATGCCACAAAACTATTATATAAAAGAAAATCTCTGTTACAATGTTACCCCAAAATGGTACGAAGTTACCCCAAACGACTGTACTGCACATATGTGAAGTGATTTTCTGTGCGTGTCAGCGTAATTTGCCTCCATCACAATAAAAGGAATATTACCGTAAGTTCTATACTTCCAAGATAATATACAACACACAGCGAATATTTTGCTAACACTCCCCTGCACATTTCACGGTACTTGTAATTCACAACAACGGACGTGCAAAATTTGCGATATTTTCTGGCAGCAGACTATAATGCAAGTTGTACGTTACGTTCTTTCGATGTCTCTCATCGACCCACAATATCGTTGCCTGCGACAGATATAGTTTCCGACCAATGACTTAAAAATACACGGTAGAGCAACCAATCTTCTTCAAAATATTTACACACGCAACTGATCTTACATAGAGGCTCGTGGCCAACGAGCTCACAGATTGTACTCAGGTACATGCTATTGGAGGCTAGTCTGTCGCTAAATAATAACTCTAATTTTGCATATATTTATTCAGAGCTAAGACTGTCAGTTATTTTGACTTCTTAGTACTCGCGACTTAAGGTGGTCGCCTGCCTAGGCCATCGAGTGGTGCGTAGATCATTAGCCGATACAGGCAGTTCGGAATAAAGTGAACACTCAAAAAAACCCTGCTCAAATTATATTTACAGCTAATTCGTATATTTCCACTCGTAACGGCTAACGACGTGAAAAATCTACCCTCTCTGGACACGTCACTTGATGTTTGCGTGTGTAAGATAAATTGTGCATTCAGTCGGAATCTATACAGGCTGTTGCAAAATTCCATGTCTATATTCTGGGGAAACAACCCTCACGTGTAGAGGAACAAAAAATGCTTGTGGACATATGTCCGAAAACGCACCATTTCTGCGCTACAGTTCGCAATACACGACGTATGTTTGATAGCGCACGGGCAGAATCATGTTGCTGTGAAGCGCCATCGCAGCTGTAGGCAGGCCCATGCCAGATCAGTCGTACGAACCATTGAATTGGACGCACACATTTCCCGCTCTAGCGTCGAGGTGGAACAAGTGTCGCGTGTGTATCATTGCAGAAAGAGGTTAAAAATGGAGTATTCCAATGCTGAGTATGCATTCGTGTATGGGTTGGAAAATGGTAACGGCAGCGCCGCTCAACGTTTGTATCGTGCACGCTTCCCACAACGACAATGTCTAGATAGACGTATATTTCAAGCAATCTATCGCCGTCTTAGAGAACACGGAACCTTCAAACCAGTCAATCTTGACAGAGGGCGGCCGAGAGGGACGAGAACGAGGCACTCCTAAATGAAATGGACGAGAACCCCGATGTCAGCACACGGAGAGTAGCTACTACATTAAATGTGTACCATACGCTGGTTTGGAGAGTGCTTCATGTAAATATGTTGATTCTATACCATGTACAGCGTGTTCAGGCCCTGACACCTGCGGATTTCCTGTTCGCTGTACGTTTTGCCTTTGGTTTGGCGGACAATGTTTGTACCAACCTTCTGTGAAATGTTCTTGTTTACTGATGAAGCAACATTTAAAAGGGACGAAATAGTTAATTATCATAATGAACACATCTGGATCCAGGAAAATTCTCGTAGTATAGTGCAAACACACCACCAACAACAGTTCTCTGTCAATGTTTGGGCTGGCATCGTGGGTGACTGTTTAATAGGACCTTATTTTCTGCCACGAAGACTCAATGGTGAGACATACGAAGCATTCTTAACGAACGACATGCATGTTTTGTTGGAAGATGTCCCGTTACGCATACGACAGAACATGTACTTCATACATGATGGACCTCCAGTGCACTTCTCTGTCCGTGCACGACGGCGCCTAAATGTGCAATGTCTGGTGAGCGTTGGATACGTAGGGTGGTCCTGTTCCACGGCCACCCAGGAGCCCTAATTTGAATCCACTAGACTTTTATTTGTGAGGGCATTTAAAGGCACTTGTGCATCTGTAAACGACGAGGAAACTCTTCGTAATCGCATTGTGGCGGGGTGCGACGTAATCAGAAATTCCCCAGGGATTCATCAAGGTATCCGGCAGTCGATGCTACGACGGGCCGAGTCATGTGTTCGTGCTGATGAAAGGAATTTTGAACATTTTCTTTAAAGCCGTAAGGCCCTACTATACCTTTACACAAGTTCCTAACAATTGTCACAGTTGTTCCTACTGTCTGTGTGTTAGTGACATAGTGTATGGCATAGTAACATGTTATGCACTGCTGTAATGACGCCCCACTGCAACATGATCCTACCCGCACACTATCAACCATACGTCATGTATTGCCAACTGTAGCGCAGAAAAGGTGCATTTTCGGACCTATGTCCACATAACATTTTTGGTCCTCTACAAGAGAGAATAGTTTCCCCAGAATATTGACATGGAATTTTGAAACTTCCTGTATCATTCGCATCTTGGTGTTCCGACCAGCTGTGTCTCAGCCTGAAGACGAAGATAGATTGCATTCCCCGAAACGTTGCATTTTTTCGTTGACTTTAACTTGTGTTGTCTCTTGTTTTTTATTTGTTGTACACTGTCCACTATTTATGTGTGTTTCCAACTTTTCTCATATTGGGAATCTGGTTTTTTTTGTGTGTCTGTGTTTTGTGTTTGGGTGTTGTCATATTCTTAACTGAATTCTTTCTTTAGTATTCTTGCTGATAAGTATATATTTAAAAAAAACTAACGAAATTCCTCTGGGATTGTTTTTCCTTGCTTTTTCTGTGCTTTTTCTTTATTTTTTTCGTAACTTTGACTTACAAAACAAGTTCGGTCAACAAAATATTAGCAATGGCGTATGTCCACAAACCAATAAATTATAGTTGTAAACTCCCATTGCAACAAACATTTAAACATCTCACCAGCCTGTATAATTTGATAAAAAAAAAAAGTTTAGTAATTTTATAAAATACAATTATGTCGGTTTCGGTTGTTTTTGCTTTAGTACTGTTGTATTTGAACAGGAAAACACGCAGAATTATATTGCGTAATTTCGCTGCCGACCATACAAGAAGTAAAGCAAATATAGTTAATGTTGAATTATATGCAGTAACGACTAGTGATATTTTTCAAAGGTTAAATTTTAGTGCTCACTTTAACCCGAACGATCTATAGAAGTATATTTAAAAATTTATTAACGTGGTTATACCCTTACGAGGTTTTCCAGTAATATTTTAAGCTTATTTTCTCTACGTCGAAAATTAAGAAAATTGTTGTTTTTTAGGGCTTTTCTAGATATGAAAATATTTGTGTAGGACGTTTTAAAAGGTATAGACATGTACAACACAAGATTTCCTGTAATTATACGTTATAAAATTATAGTCACCACTGAATGTCTCGTAGACATAGTCCAACGACAAAGGGCACTGGGTATAAAACGATTCATAATTTTACACATGTACCAGTGTTAAATCTGTATGTATTACAAGGGATTGCGCCTTCGTTAGATAATTGTTTACGTCACAATTAAATCACAAAATTCAATGTTAGAGATAAAAAATGTTATGGTTTTTGCAATGTACAAATACAATAAAGAACATAGTTTACAAAAAATTATCCCTACCTTCGTTCATTGTAAGACATCGGCAAAAGTTTTATAAGTTACATGTATATGAATTTTGAGCAGCTACATATAAAAATAATTGTTTAAATAAATTTTAATATATCAGGTTTTTTAACTAAAAAAAAGTATAAAATAATATCTCCTATGCAATGCTCGTAAGGTTAGAAAGAAAAGCGTGGAGCGTATGCAATAGATAATAATGAGTGTAGAGTTTAGTTGTTGGGAAAAATCACACAACACAACAGTTCATACTATGTGCAACGCGATAAAATTGTTAGTAAACTATGTGACCTATTCATGCATCACTTACCTGTTGTAAGCGCCCAAGGTTTTTTTTTTTTTTTTTATTGTACGAGTACTGCACAGGAGAAACTATTTTATACTTTTCAACCAGTTTTTAAAAAGCTGTATGTTAAAACTTTGCTTCCTTTAAATACGTTTTATCCGTGTGAAAAATTATTTGTTAAATTAATTTTTTCATCTTTGTTTCCCTTTGTATAGCATTTTTATCCAGTTCTGAGCTACGTAAAAGTTTCGTTTCCAGTTAATAGGGTAGTTAGTTTATCGTGGTATTTTTTTTTTTATATTTTAATGTTTTTTTTTTTGTCTTGTATTGCATAGTCATCCGGCTCTGAGCTATGTTTATTTTAAATTTATGACGTACCATATGATTGTCGCTGCATGAATAGACAGTTACTCAAATGACATAAATTACAGATGTAATCATAAATAAGTTTTGTTACCATTCTTTCTTCTCACCATCATGTAAGAATGACGATTAAATTACTTTCATCGAGCATTTATTTGTGTACAAACCTTTACATATAAAGACAGAAATTTACATACTTTGTCATTCTGGAAACGAGCAGATGCATGGCAAGCGCCTGGGCCTTCTCGCCCCCACCCACGCTCAGGTTACCCTCCTAGCTGCTGGACGAGTGGAGGGGTAAGCCAGCCTGTAATCTGAAATATGAGAATGTTAAATAGTTTATTAATTAGGATATAAGAAATTTTAGCCATTAAGAAATACGTTTAGTGTAATTGACTGTGTATAGCCGAAATAAATGAAATAATAAATGCAATAAATACAGCAATGCCAGGAAGTTTCTTTCCTCGAGGGGCGGCGCCATCTGTCGGAAGCTGGCTCCTGATTGGCCGAACTGAACCAAAGCCTGCAGGGCAAATAGCTGGGATTTTGGCGCCAACCAGGAGCAAAGCTAGAGTTCTTTAACGATTTTAGTCAGACGATTGCGAGACGCAGACTACGGTGGGCCGGAGTTCACCCGTCGGGCGTCGACCATAGCAGACACATCGTCGAACCGTGAAGTGCGGCAGGCCGAGGCGATACCGCCGGTTAGATCTGGTTGAAGCGTCGGGACGTCGTTTTGAAACCGTCGCAGTTAGATTGGTAGGCAGCTGACGACGTTTGGTGTACGTAACCTTCGACGTCACCCAGACAGAAATACTGCTGAGTCTAGCGGGCATAGACTAATTCAGATCAATATCGACAAAGCTAGTAGAATAACGGCGCACCAGGCGAGGACTGTAAGAAATTTGAAACCTTCGAGGACTGTAATGACGCGCTACCCGGCAAAACAGAACTTACCGTCTTATTTATTACTCCACGCTAACACCAGAACTTATCAATATTTACTTTAAATACCATAACGTCACAAGTTTCAAGTATCTTGCTCATGGGGAAGTTATTTTAAAATCGATAGCACAATTTGAACCGAATAGACAAGCAGACAGGCGAGAAAGTCGCATTGTCATACAATTCTGAGTTATATTAAAGTTTCAAGTCTCTGTCCAGCTCATTGTTATTGAAAGCTTGTTATTTAAAAAATAGCTCATTTTTTTCAAACAGAAAAGAAAGCTAATTAATGAAAGTGTTAATTATGCAAAAATGACATTATTTAGTCATATATTTATTGTAAATTATTTTGTCAGCATTTAAAGATGTCTTGAAGTATACGTTATAATTTCTTTGTAGGTTCACTCATTTCTGTTCGTCAGTGAGTTTTCTCTGTTTGTACAGTACATCACAAACAACAGTGAAAGTGAGGTTTCATCTGCCATCACGAAAAATCTTCTTGCCCAATGTTTTTAATCTAATATATATATATATATATATATATATATATATATATATATATATAATTTATAGCATTTATAATATGAAGTAGTACGCGATGAAATTCTCCATAACCGACGCCCACAAGAGAAATTCTTAATGAAATGCTAAATTTAAATATATGTTTTGTTCTCTGTATACTTATAACTATTCAAATGTTCCCTGGAAAATCCTTTGTTTTAAAGGGGGGTGTTGGATAATTTTCTTGTATTTTCGTTTTTAAGCCGTAACATTTATTTCAAGTTGCGTTAACAAAATTTACTCTTTGACATGGCACAGACATATTCTTGTTAAGCTGCTTGTAATAAACGATAATATTAATTTCAATATGTCATGCAGATTGATTACAAGTTCAATATAAGATTAACATATAACACTATTATGATTTTCAAAATTCATCACAAATATCTTGTATGCCTTAACATTGCCACATACACCAAAACATATTTTAAAACAGGAGTTATTGCAGAGCATCGGTAAATAGAGTTTCCTAACTAGCTATCCCCTTAAAGTTAAATGAGGGGAGGAGGATGTCGCGTTGCACCATCTGCATCCGATGTTTATCTGCGGCCCGTTAATCAGCCGCGACTGTAATCAATAGTTCGTGCTCGCCTCTAGCCAAAGTGTGCATAACCGCGCATTACGTTATCGATTCAACTTAACAAGACAGCGCCGGGTTTATAGTTTAATCTGTGAGCGCCAGCTGGTAATCTTTCAATTTCATTGAGATGCTTTTATTTTTCAGCGACTGCTGATCGAGTAGGGGAGTTTTCCGATCGATTACGAACGACAGGATTAAGGGGTCCAAAAGAAGCACGGGGCGGGCTGATTGGACGATATTGGCAAGGTGGGAGTGTCTTGACCATAACGATAGCCGTAGTTTGTACCACGTTGAGGAAGCCCAGAAACATACTTCTCCCCCTAATTATGTCTCTGGAGGGTGGTGTCTCCCTGACGAAATTTTCTTGTCTAATGCCTGTGTTGGGCAGGTCTGGTATTACTAACTTTTATACTTTTTTTTTTTTTTTTTTTTTTTAGCGGACTTTACGTCCCGTCAACAGCGACGGTTACACACAACTCTCTACGCAAGGACAGCGACGTGTAGAGGAAAACAGTATATCTCGGAAGCCAGTGGTGAACTGTAATCGCTTTTTTAGGCAAACTAGCTTAGATCGGCTTCACACAATGAGCACGTGGCATTGATATGCCAGCCAGAATCAAGCAGCAAGATTATTTTCTATTAACGAAGTGGTACGCTCTGTCAAAGTAATACGGCCATAACGCTGAAATTTTGAAAAATCAATAACGGCCATCACTGGTAAAAGAATGTTTTAATATTTTAAATATAAAATTATCATAAGTACTCCTGGAATATTTATAGTTTAATAATAGTTATTTGATATATACCAGGGTTAAACTTTCCCTCGTTGTACAATAATATGACAACTATAGTTTAAAAAATGGCTCTGGTATTGTTAAAGCTTATTCTCGTGAGAGATGTAGTGCTTTTTAATTTAGGCCATCCGCAATTTAAAAAAGGAATATATGCTTATTCTTTTAAAACGTATCCAATCTTATGTTACTGTCCTTACAAATAATAAATTCTGACTTGTGGCTGTATTGCTTTGACAGTGCGGGCTAATTCGTTTCTTGCTTCTTGAATGATACTGGCTGCAACGAAAGAAAAGTCATACTTCTGTTAAAATAGGGACAACGGTTCAGTTTGATTGTCGGTTCTATCTGCAGTTTTCAAACAACCATTTATTCTTTCTTTTACAAAACATGTAGTTACGTTACAGAATAGTTAGTAATACAGAAGTGAAGTACCCGGTAGTACGGCGAACTCAGTCACACACGCCAGCAAAATGGCTTCGATGGCCAGCAACGCGGTCGAAAAGCCTACTACCAATCAGCGTAAGGCGACTGCTCTGCTAGCCAATAGGAATTCTGCAGTAACATTCAGGAACAAAACATACATGGGGTTGGTATCAACAACCTCGGGCAGCCAGTAAGCTGCGAAGTTCACCCGTATCAAATGAGCCACCACGGCATTTCACGTCTATATTACTATATAATCTGTGATTACGTCTGCATAAAATATTGTTGTAGAAACTGCCCAGATAGCAAAAACAACTTAAGTGGATTGTTATCCCTATTTTAATAAAAGTATGGTTCCTACAATCATGGCCGTAGAAAACCAGGTCTTGTTGACTACGGAGTTGAAATTTGACTCTCATATCATGGCGCGACTGAAAAACTGGTGTTGTTTTAACATTGCTGTAACTACGAATAGCAAGTTCGTGTCGCAGCCGCTATAAGCGCTGGTAGTAAGACGCTATATTACATTGTTAAGGGGCGGAGTTCACAGACAAGTTTGATCGTTTTCATAATTTTTATATTTGTATGGGATACGATTAGTTTTGTAAACATACATTGAGACTACTTTCCACTGTAGCGAAATTTTTTTTAGCTTTCATAGTTTTTGTAAAATGGCCTATCAAAGCCCAAATTTGCAGGAAACGGTTTTATGCTGGTAAGGTAAACCGACTGACTTACCAAACTGAAATAATTCACGCTGAATAACTATGTTGTAGGTTACAAAGCATCCTACATAAAATCCACAAAAAAATTACATATTTTTCTAGGCTATTAAAAAACGCCGACATTTTAAATTAAAACTAAATAATTCAAAAATTTTAAAAAGTTTTATGTTTTTTATGTGGGTGATCTTGAAGGCTGCAACATTTTTATTTAGTGTGAATTATTTCAGTTCTGTTAGTCAAATGGTTTTCTTTTCTAGCATAAATAAACAGTTTTCTTCAAATTTGGGCTTTGATATGTCATTATACAGAAACTATGAAAGCTAAAAACATTTCGTTACAGTGAAAAATAGATGTACGTTTACAAAACAAACCATATCCTGTGCTAATATAAATAATATTGAAAAAAACTAACATTTCCAGTAAACTCCCCCCTTAAAACCACATTGCGTTTCTATGGCACCTTTAGTCGTAAAGGGTTCAACGCAGTAGCATTGCTATAGGCGGTTCGGAATAAAGTGAGTACTCAAAATAGCCCTGCAAAAGTTAACGAGCGGAAACGTCTAACCTCGTTGGACACGTCACTTGATGTTTGCGCGTGTAAGATAAATTGTGCAGTCAGTAGGAATCTTTATAGTTTAATTAAAAGTTTGTTGATTATATAAAGTACAAATATATCGAGTTCAGTTTAATTTAATTTCAGTATTGTCGTATTTAAGCAGCAAAATACACGAATCTATATACAGTAATTCGCTGCTAACCATACAAGCTGCAAGGCAACTACTGTTACTGTTAAATTATATGCAGTAACAGATAGTCATATTTTTATTTATTTTTTAGAGGTTAAATTTTTCATTCTCACTTTATCCCGAACGACCTATAGATATGCTTGTGTCCACACCTGTAATTCTATGACCGTGCGTACAACAATATTTTGCTTTCAACGAAAATTAATCTGCACCTACCATTCTAATAGTTCCGCAGATAACTCAAGAGTTGTGAGTACCGTTTCACTTAAAAAAACATTCACTCTTTGCCACTGAGTCACCTTAAGCCTCTCGGTAAACATATTTTACTACCGGTTTTGATTTAAAAAAATAGTTTATGAACGAACTAAGTGACACAGCCAAATTGAAACATACGGCAATGTACGTATTATACAGCAATGCTGTTAAACTTACCCTGGTCCTTGTACAAAATAGACACCAATCAGGTTCATTAATCACTGTAAAAAAAAGTATTGATAAATTTAGCACACCAACTTACATTTATTTATTTTATTTATTTATTTCGTTCTGTTTGACCCCATATACGACTAAGTCGTGGGGGTATAGAACTCGTCAATTTTTACATTAACATATTTTACAAAGTACTATACATAACTTCAACAGTTTAAGTACAAAAAAATTACAGTATAACTAAAGAGAAAAAAAAAACAATAACTTGAATGGTTTACAATACAAACACAATATATTACATGGGTGATTAAATGCATACCGTTTGGAGACAAAAACAATTTTTGAATGGTTTGAAAGTGATACACCACATCTACTATACAATATAAACACAATACATTACAATGGTGGTTACATGAATACTTCATAGGGAGAAAGGTTCATGTTACACTTACATATATTATACATTACAATAGTAGACTGTACAATACATGATAGCTTCAGTTCATTATAAGTTACAGTACATATATGCTCTAGGTATTGGGCAGTTAAGATAGACATCTGGGTACAGTATGAATAAAGTTATTTGTAAATTCAGTTTTTAGCTAGGCTACCTTATTTTAAGTCCAAAATGAAATCCTTTATTTCCTGTGGGGTGTAAAAACATGTATTATCAAATATTTTATGAATTACTTTGTTAAATTTCTGTACATTTGTTTCTGATGCAATTTTCTTTGGTAGCATATTATACCATCTAAGACCAGTTGTAAAGACATTTTTCAAGAACTATGCTTTCATGCTGTATGACCCGTAGCTTATAACTATTTCTTGTACAGTAGTGGTGTATTTTTTAGGTAATTATGTATATTGCGCTTAACAAACTTATGTAAATGTATGATGTATTCGGTATATACTGTTTTTATATTATAAGTTAGAAAGAGGGGTTTGCAGGTATTCCTTTTTTTATGTTAAATACAATGCGTAGAGCCTTCTTTTGTATTATGAATATTCTGTTACTGTTGCTAGAGTTTCCCCAAAATTCAATTCCATAGGTCATAACTGCATGAAAATGCGCAAAATATACCATTTGTAGAGTTTTTGTATCTAACATAGTCTGAAGAGCCCGTAACATGAAACAAACTGATGAAAGCTTATGTTCTAATGATTGTATATGATGAAGTCATGATAGCTTCTTGTCCAATTGTAATCCTAAAAAATTTACAACTGCTACTTCTTCGATTACGTTGTTGTTATAGTTTGTTAGAATTGGTGTGTCATCTCTGCCTTGTTTAGCAAAAAGAATGTATCTAGTTTTTCCAACGTTCGGTACAAGTCTATTCATTTGAAACCAATTTTCTAGTAATGATAGTGTATTCTCAGTTATATGTTTAAGACTATCTTTATTACTTCCTGTGGTGACTAAACTAGTTTCATCTGCGAAAAGAGTTAATTTTCCATTTTCAACATTATTCGGTAAATCATTAATATATATTAGGAATAGCAAGGGACCCGAAATGCTACCTTGCGGGACTCCTGTTTTTATGGTTTGCCAGCTAGATGTTACCTCTCTGTTTTCATTTACTATTGCAACTATTTGAGATCTGCTTTGTAGATAAGATTTAAAAAGATTATGAGTAACGCCTCTAACTCCAATTCTATTAAGTTTATATAATAATATGTCGTGGTTCACCAGATCGAAAGCTTTCGATAGATCACAAAAAATTCCATAGGCATACTGATCCTTATCAAGAAATTATGTTATAGTTTTTGTTAATTGAAAAACTGTGGTGATGGTCGACTTTTCTTTCTGGAATCCACTCTGCTCTTTGCAAATTTATTTATTTATCTCTAAAAATGAGAAAACCTGTTATGCATTAACCTTTCAAGTATTTTCGTAAAGACTGGGAGTAAACTAATTGGCCTATAGTTTTCTATTTTATTTTGTCTCCTTTTTTATGGATCGGAAGTATTTTAGCCAATTTCATTCTATCAGGAAAAATTCCTTGTCTGAATGACTGGTTTATAATAAACTTTAAAGGTTTCAGTATATTCTTATAGCAAGATTTAATAATGACATTGGATAAACCATGTATATCTTGTGATATTTTGTTTTCAAGGTTAAGGATAGTTCTTTCTATTTCTTTTTCATTTGTTGGATGAAATACAATTTGCTTGTTATTTTGTGTTATAATTTTATTTATTTCATTAAATTGTATAGGTTTTGGATTAGGATTTAATTTTTCACTTACATTTAAATAGTGGAAATTAAAAACATCTGTAACGTCTTCATCAGATGTGATAATTTTTTCTTTTTCAATAATTTCAATTTTTTTATTTTTCCTCACAATTTTCTTTTCAATTTTTTTATTTATTTGGTACGGTAAAATAGTTCCGCATGTATCAATGGTAGCTATCTTACGTATTTTGTTTTGAAACAGTCAAATTATACAGACGTTACCAGTCTTGTACGGTAGCAATGCTGATCGTTTGCTCCACTCACATACTGAAGTATTGTAAGTGTCCCCATACTAGGTACGTGTTAAAAAACTTCCAATCCTATTTAGGGAAATTGTTACACAGTATGAATTTGGTTTTTTATCAAGTACCATCACAAATACCGTTCCTACGCATCACTGGAAATATATAACTATTTATTATATTTTTTATGTTTTTATGTAAAAACTATGCCCTCTCTTGCATCCGTAGCTTCAATTTTTGGGGGAACATTTTCTAGTCTTTAAGTGGATCGTAATTTTACGTAGCATGTGGAAGTTTTCTATACACTTAAAAATTAACTTAAGCTATTGATAAAATCACAACTCCCATTCTCTCGCCGCTGCATTTACTTTAATTCTTACGTCCACTTCTTCCGCCACTTAGTGTAATCACTGGCTATTTTCATCTTGATCCAATTTTCTTAGCTTCGAGTTTTTATGTGGCAAACTTTTTCTTCTCCTCATACCTTCAGAGAGACAATAAATTACAGTATTTAGGTTCGCAATCGTTCTGGTCGTTTTGTAGGGCAACGATGGTGATTTTCTCCACACACACACACACACACACACATCAAATTGGCCTTGATGTCTACACTGCTCTTGTGGTGTATTGTTACGATATGTTTCTGTAGTGACTGAGTTCACTCACTCTTAACTTCAATATAATATAAATTAGGACTGAAAAGTTGTTTCAGCAGTGATAAAATAAAATCCTTCGTACACCTAGATATTGGAAAAGTCATTGGTTTCCGGAGCTATGTTTACAAGACTATTTGCTTGTTTCATCGTCCTCGACACACTCCTTTCGTACCTACAATTACCAAACATCCTATATATACGGTATATATGACTAATTTGCTCATTAAAAGGAATTTCCTTAACAGCCAAATTAGCTTCAACCATTGTGTATTTTAACTTTAAAAAATTAGTTAACATAGTGTACACTGTTTCTGACAAAACTGCGCAACAGTTTTTCGATATCTGCTCTCGTTTAGGATTTTAAAAATCACTATCGTAAAAAAAATGGAAATGATCGATCACATAACCATAACTTTGATAAAGCAGGTACACTGTCGAGCAAGCAGTGTTGTACAGACGAAGAGCGAAATCTCCAGTAACAGGCCTTGGTCACCGCAACGCACCTTCACAAGGTGTGACCGGCAGGTGTAGTAGAAATAACACTCGCTCAAAGTATATAGTCGGATTCTAATAGAGCTTACCACGGATCACTACTACGCCTAGCCACTGATAAAACCACTGGCATAAACAATCATTACCGCCATGTTCTACCATGAAATCAGTTTTATGAATTATTATGGGACACGAATGTTTATTGTTTTAGAATGCTATCAAATATCGTAAAAGGACAATATGGGAAAGTACAACTATTTGGTATTGTTAAAGCGCGAGACGTTTTATCAACGGCGTGAACTGGAAATATTAGCAAAATTCATATTCTTATATCTCTGTTTTCTATGGTTGTTATACATTTGCGGACTAAATTTATATTAGGCTAATAGAAGTAGAATTTGTTAAAAAGTATTTTAAATTTTAACGTATAAAAATAGTAACTAAAAGAACATAACTATATACTAAAATCAAGATTACATTTCAATTTATAAATAACGAAATATAAAACTAAAAGTACTAATAGAGCAAAGTGCTACTGTAGAAGGAACAGCGCTCATATCGGAGTGAACTGGAATTAAATAACATGTCTCCTTTTTTTTTTTCTGACTTTTTCCTTGTGCAATATTTAATGCTATTCCTAAGCGGACATATTTCGCACACGCTGAGCAGTGTTCGAATATTGTTTTACGGTCTGAAATTCTGCACACGGTTCGGTGGCGTAGGCTGGCAGCCTACCCACGCGTGAGAGGCTCAAAAGCGACGGAGCTATAAGGGCGATCTTGAAGCGCGCATCAAATGCTGCATCGCAGCAACGAGCCAAGCTCTGAACTAGCGTGCAAAATTCACGCCGATCCATTTTTTCTACGGGAATTTCAGTTTTGGCCATGCAATTTTATTTTTAGAAAGTGTGAAGCAAAGTTCCGTGAACATTTCTATCTAAGATCCACATACATCCTGTTAGTATATTTTGAATCACGGTAGTCTGAAAAAGGTTGTTTCTAGATGTGATGGAGGATTTAAAAACAGTGTTTTTAAAATTCACGATGTTGTCAGAAGTGTGTAGGTCTATTCTTTTCGTATATTAGTATAGTCCGTCTCATGTAAATATTCCGTATTTTGACAGTTCACTTCTGAGAAGTGTGTCTGTACACAGTGCTTTTCCAGAAAGCCAGGTAGGCTTAAAGCTCCAAACAATGGAACTGCCAGGAACATTTCTAAGAAGATAAATGTCAATATATGGAATAGTTACATGAGACAACTTATACAATAGGCGCACGTGGAATAGTTTCGTGAGTAAAAAAGTGTTTCTCCGCACATTACAACGTGTATTGTATTTTCAGTTTTAGAGCCATAACGTTTATTCAAATTGTATTATCAAATTTTCCCTTCGACAAATATATTCGTGGTAAATTTCTTGCCATAAATAATAACGGAAACTTTCGTTAATATGCCATGCAGAGTAATTGCAAAAGAATTCTTGAAAGTTAACCTATACTTCTCTAGCAATGAATTTGCACGACAAATCAAAGAGTCCATCATTAATTATATCAAACAGTTTACCAAGAATATATCTTATGTTTTGTTGAAGAGAAATTTTTGATAATACAACTTAAAAAATAAATGAAAATGCTCAAAAACAGAAAATACAATAACATTGTGTAACAATCTCCTTTTAAGAAGACTAGAATGATCTCTGATGATCAGATGGAGCATCTATGTGGTTCCTCTACTATTATCGGCGCTAACTGCCGGTCTTTAACCTCGGCAGTCTCTTCAAGGACGGCCCTTAAGTCAAAATTCTCTAAACGCGACCAATTAGCACCGCTTCCTCGCTTGCCGCCAAGGTCCTACCTGAAGGGCTAATAACAGACTTTAACATCCCATTCCCTTGAGTTTTAGTCCTCCGAAGCTGTGAAACCATCGACCAAATTATCGTGACACCCACGCTGAACTTAAAACCAAGATTTTCTAGGTTTTTAGCTTCTTGCTTTAGTATAGGCTATTCACGATAAAATAAGCACTTTAGATTCCATAGTTACTTTTTTTATTTCATACAATTCATATCGTTCCTCCTGTTGTAAATATGAACGTTAGAATGTAAGTTAGTAAACATATTGTACTGATTTCACCATACATAAGTACTGACGTCTGAGACGATAAGGAAATATATTTATATATTTTTTTTTTCTTGAAGAGACACTATGCAGAAGTGTTCACTTTATCCTGAACAGCTTATATCAGCATTTGCGTGTGTAACGTTTAATGTTCACACTGTAGCTCTGTTGCCCGTCTATAGCGAAATTCACTCCTTTTTTTATAATCGACAGCTGTATTTCAAAAATGTTGGAAAATTTTCTTTACGCTGTGAGCGCAGTTACCTACATCTAACTCAAAATAAAGTACAAAAATTGAAAGAGAATCTTATCGCACATATTATCAGGGACCCCCGTTTTTCGCGAAAAGAATTTTTCCCCGCTTTGCTTAAATGTCTTACGTGCATTACTCTCTCTCCTTAGATGATGGCTTAGCTATAGGTACACTTAGGGAGGTAGCCGTGGCCGCAATCACGGCCATGTCTGCCCAATCCCTCTCTGCCGCGATGCATGCCTCCTCTGCATGAAACTTCCCCCTTGTAGGCGTATGGGGCTCAGTCCTGAGACGCACTTAGGTACCGATCCTCGCCCGGACATCCAACATAACACAGTATATTAGGCTAGATTAGGAAAAAAAATTGTCTTACGTGCCCACCTGCAGTTCTGTTTCGTGGTCAGTGATTGGATAGTTCAGCTGTCACGAGCCTTGGGATTCTATTGGCAAATCACAGACGTGTGGTGTAGTAGTAACTGTATTTTGATTGGCATGGTTAAATGGGAGACGTCACTTTACACATACAAGCCGCCAATAACCATGAAGCAGAATTGCAGGGCACTGAAACAAACTGGGGAAAAAATTATTTTCGCTAAACAGAGGTCGCTACACATTGCTCATCCCTAGAGATGATGGTTTATCGCGGGAAAAGTTGACTGTTTGATGGAATTCAATACACGTCCAGCTTACCAGAAGGTTACTGGCTTTCGCTTGTACGTAGAGCTGTTGCCCTATTTGACTGAGCCAATAAGAATCCCGATATTGTAATATTTGATGTCTGCAGACAGCTACGTTGTGTCAGTGTTTTCAAGGCTATCTTGGCACAAAATATTTTCGCGATATACCATCATCTCTACTCATCCCTCAAATTAACGTAACTGTATTTCAAGGGGGACAGCTGGTTAGCACATTTCTATTATAACTGTAGTAGGCCTTGTATGAAGGCAACCATTATTTAACCGTCAGTGCTTGCGCTGAGGGCAAGGCCCTTTTATTTTCGCGAACATATTTTTGAACCACTTTGTTTCAGTGGCTCACGTGTGCGCTCTGCTTCGTGGTCAGTGATTGTTATTTTTTTTACTCTCGCCGTCTTGGGGTCCTGCCAGCTAAACACCGACGTATGGTGTTGCAGTAACATTTTTCTGATATGTACAGTCAGATAAGTGGAGACAGAAAAAATTAGTGGGTTCGCTAACCTGTAGGCTAGCCTCCAACAATATCTGTGTACTCAAGCAGACAGCAGCATCTCACTGACACAGTAATAACACGTGATTGGGTCTGCACTTAGTCGCTTCTTTGTTATTAAAGCCAGTTATTGTTAGTGAGAAAATTTTTGTAACAAATTTTTTCAATGCCTTACGTGCACACCTGCAACTCAGGTTCGTGGTTATTGTCAGAATATAATAGGGCAGAGGCGTGGCTCATTTGACTGTGCCAACCAGAACAATGTTACCGCGACACCACACGTCTGTGACTTGCTGGTAAGACCCCGAGATGCCGTAAGTTAAAAACTTCCAATCACTGGCCATGAAGCAGAGGAACAGATGTTCACATAAGGCATTGAAACAAACTGTTGCAGAAATCTTTTCGCCAAAAATCACTGGTTGCTCTATTTCTAAGAGGTATCAAATAAGTAGAGACCCAGACATTTCGCGGGTTCAACGACCTGCCTGCTAGACTTCACAGTCCTGTGTACATTATGTCTTCAGTTACTTGTACACTGTCTGCTGCTCCAGTGAGTGGCCAGTTGTACATGTGCCAAGGTAGCGCGGTAGTCAGTGAGTGTTTTCATGCAGGGCTGCTGTTGGTTCACAGTCCTCTAGAAAGAGTTTCAGTAACAGTGACACAACCGCGAAAGTAATGAACGTGTCCAGAAGTTTGAAATATAACGTCTATTTAAAAGAATTCGCGAAAATTTTGCGTCTCCACAAATAATTCAATGGCAAATTCATGGTCGTCTTTGGTAGAATGCCGGAGTCTTGAATGTGGCAACACTGTATCGGGGGCCTGCTGCTTGTCACTTCTTGGCCACCCTAGTCTCTGTAATGTGTCTAGATGCAGCTGTACTCGTCTACACAGACTAGGGCTACCAATGAGCGACCGGCAGCATGCCTCCGATGCAGCGCTGCCACATTCCAAACTCCGGCCTTCTACTAAAGACGGCCATGGCTAATTGTGAAAGTGATACGAACAGATAGTCTTTTGAATTCTAGCATGTACTCAAAACAAAGAGCTAATGTTTAAGCTCCCTACAAATAAGTGACAAATTTAAACAAATATACGCAGCCAATAATCACGAATCAGAGCTCCAGATGCAGACGGGTCCATAACACACTAAAACAAAAAATATGCAAAAAATTTTTTTCGCGAATATAAGGGTAACCTAGCCATGAGTATTTTCCTCACACTACAAAATGACGTAGTAATATATTTTCTAAGAGATTTGGAGCGACCCTGTACTCTCGTTATCTGAGCTTGCAACTTTCATTTGATAACAGGCAGATTGGATACCAGGAACGACGAATCATTAACCTTGAAACCATTGCTTATTTTATTGACATCCACTGATGTCAGACGTAACACAATTTGACGCATCGCGTTGTCAGTCGCGTTCGTGATATCGGAGGAGCTATTATTATTGTTTATGTTTATGCCATACATTTGTGTTGATGTGCAAATAACTTTGCTAGCATAATTAAAGATTAAATCAGTATGCATTTGTAGTACATTACTTTTAAATATTTCGTAATAAGACATAGCTTGAGATGATGATATATCGCGAAAATGTACAAGCGAAAGCCAGTAATCTTTTGGTAACCTAAACGTACGTTGAAGTATAGCAAACAGTCAAGTTTTCCCACGATAAACCATTATTTCTGGACATAGCACAAGGGAATCCCTCACGTCCAACTAACCGTGTAAAGTATGCAACATTTGCCTTGTTATTTGGTAACAGACTATACTGCATTGCTCTGTATATGCCTATGGGTACAACCTGTGAGTTCGTTGATCTCGATCCTCTATGAGTAGAGACCGGGAAAATTCGCGGGATCACCGATCTGTAGGCTAGTATGCAAGAATATTTAAGAACTGGAGAAAACAGCAGATGTTCATTAGCTGCTTGCTGTTAAAGTTATACAGGTCTGTATTAGTTACATTTTCATTATTCGCTCAGAGACTTTTAGGAAGTGTCAAATAAGTCAAAGGCCAATTGTGAACGAGACACAAACGTATAGTTGTTGGAATTCTAGCTAGTGCCCAAATGGAAACGCGAATTTTTCTGGTCTCTATCTAAGGACCTACAAATTTCGGGCAACAAACTAGACTCCAAGATACTGTATGCTCATATGACTATTACTGTTGACTGTCAGTTTGTGTGGTACGCCTGAAGGACTTTTTTAGTCAATGATTACAGCCATGAAATATTCAAAAAAGGAATTCCGCCTCAGTTTGTTTCAGTTCCTTACGTGTACATCTGCAGTTCTGCTTCATCGTCACTGATTGGATGCTTTAATTCTCACGTGTCTTGGGGTTCTACCCGCAAATCATATACGTGTAGCGCTGTAGTAACCTTACTGTGATTGTCACAGTCAAATGAGAGACACCACTCTACAATCATACACCGCCAATAACCACGAACTAAAACTGTAGATGTGCACGTACGGCTCTGAAACAAACTGGGGTAAAATACTATTTGCAAAAAATTCATGGCCCTATCAACTATTAGAGCAGGTAAATTTTGGGTGAAAATAATTATGGATCATTTTGTTTCAGTGTCTCAGGTGAACATTTGCAGCTCTGCTTCATGGTCAGTGATTGGCTGTTTTTAACTCTCAACTTCTTGGGGATCTACTCGCATATCACAGACGTGTGGTGTCGCAGTAACCTTATTCTCATTGGCACAGTCAAAGAGCGACATCTGTGTACAAATACACTCTTCCAATAGCCACGAGGCAGAGGTGCAGATGTGAGCGTTATGCATTCATACTAAATTTTGCATAGTTCTTTTCGATATGATCTTTGAAAGATCTATGCAATGGGAGTGCAAGAGTGGATTTAGTTGCTATGGACATACTCCATTGCGAAGTGAATGACTGTCAAAGGAAACTAAACCAATAATAGAATAACATAAATAAGCGGAATATGCTTTAGTGAACGGGATACACTGATATACAGCATGAAATTAAAAAAAAAAAATTGAATCGGGTCAAATAAAACAAACGGATCTGTTTGTTCCTTGTTTTATTTGACCCGATTCCATTTTTGGCCTTTCGTGTTGTGTATGTATCCCATTGACTAAAGCATATTCTGCTTGTTTATGTTTCTCTATTATTTGTTTAGTTTTCTTTGACAGTCGTTAATTTCGCAATGGAGTATGTCCAAGTAACTAAATCCAGTCATAATTATTTTCATCAAAAATCACCAGCTCTAACAGTGACATAAGTTCAGCTGAAAAATGTATATTAACGTTTGAGGCCGTGGTAGTCGAGGGGTCAGAAGACCCATCCCCATCAACCAAGGCGATCCGCGTTCAATTCCCGGCGGGGTCAGTCCCCGGATTTTCGCATGTGGGAATCATGCCGGACGATGCCGTTGGTCGTCGGGTTTTCTCGGGGAACTCCCGTTTCCCCCGCCTATTCATTCCGGCGCTGCTCCATAGTCACCTCATGTCACCCTTCACCAGCGCTAAAGACCTAGTTGTTAAGCGCTGACCAAAACCTCTTCACTCACGCTCTATTAACGTTTAATGCGGGCACACGAAGATAAGAAATTTCGTAACCTATAAGTAGGGCTAGGAAAAATTCACGAGTTCAATGACCTGCATGCTAGAATCCAATGTCCTATGCATACTCAAGCCCCGTCTATTAGTTCATTGTCTGATGTCTGAATGAGCAGCAGGTAATGGACAAATGGTACGGCTTCAGTGTACACAGGATAATGGATTCTAGCATGTTGGTCGTTGAACTCGCTAAATATTCCTAGCCCTACCTATAATGTCGCGGAGTGTATTCGGATAAGCATAGGCCAGAGGATTCTAACCCATCAACGAATAGTGATACGATGTTTTTAAAGTCTCTATCCATGAGATCTCAATTTCGTGGTGAAAACATTTTTGCACGACTTGGTTTCAGTACCTTATATACACATTAACATCTCTACTTCATGGTCAGTGATTGGATGTTTGAGCACCTTGGGATTCTACTGGCAAATCACAGAAGTATTATTTCACATTAGCCTTATTCTGATTGGTGCAGTCAAATGAGAGACGTTTCTGAACAAAGACGCGCTGCCAATAACCGTGAAGGAGATTTCCTGATGTGCTAGTAAGGCAATGAAACAAAATTGTGCAAAAAATATTTTCGCGACAAAATTTTGGCTCTATATATCAGTTACTTGTGTAAATACTTTGCAGGAAGCTGATCACTCTACCTTGTATCTGTCAGTTATTGGTCAGAAGCGACCTCCCGCATTGCGGGCCAATGGGAGACAATGTACCTCAGTTGCTCTGATGCCAGAAAATAGCGCCAATTCAACACGTCCTTAACGACGTGATATTTCTGCTAGCGAACACTGACGGCTTAATTAGTAGTTGCAGACTTTGCAGATTAATAAAACTTGGACTTGTTCTGCAATTAAGCCGGACCAATGCTTGCTTTGTTTGTCTTCGCAAACAATGAGCAATAGCTTTGGTTTCGCTGCTCAAGGCCTAAACCATTCAGCTCATGCAAGGTTTACGAATTAATTACCCACAAATACGTAACCCGACGGTACTGGACATTTAGCCTCGTGAGTTTCCTCGCGGATCTCTCGTTTTTCCCGCCCTTCCATTCCGGCCGGGTCCACACACATACACACACACACACACACATCATGTCAACCCACACCAGCTTTTGAGACCTACACGTCTGAAAGACAACAGACAAAAAAAATACTGTCACAATCAACGAAGAATGATACGTTTCGGGAATAGAGGGCACCATATAACACGACTTTTGTTTTAGAATGGGTGAAGAGTACTAGCGTGTGGCACGAGTTGGTGTCGTGGTCCTCGCTGTGAACGGACTGTACAGGCGGGCGGCAGGGGTTTGCTGGTGTGATGGTTAGGGGGGTGAGGGGTTGTGCAGATCGTTGCGAGGTTGCAGGTTGTATCGCGGTAACCTGTTGACCCACAGTGGTCCAGGAGGTGTGGTGATGTAGGGTCGGCGGGGGGTGCTGTACCGGGTCTCAGCGGAGGGAGCAGGTTACCTCCCCCTCCGCCCCTTACAACCTGACTGGCCCCTGTAATGGTCGGCGCTATTAGTGCCCCTTCCCGCGCCAGGGGTCAGGGAAAAGTGGTCGACGGGTTCGCTCGTGGGTACTCGTTAACCGGTCGGGTCTGCGAGGCAGAGCAGTTTTCGCGGCGGCAGGTGCGTGGCTTCAGGACGTGGTCTCCCCACCCACCCTTAACCCCCCCTCCCCCACCCCCTCTCATGGACATTAATCTTTCGCCCAGAGTCGGCCTGATGAATACCTCGCAGGCGGCCGGAGCGCAGGTCCCTCGGCGAAGGTACAGCCCTGATGAACATATCACATTCTTACGATTCACTCGCTGCACCAGAAGCATAGAATACCTCAGACAACGCAGAAGAACCGAGCGAGGTGGCTCAACGGTAACATGTTGGACTAGCGTTCGGAGGGACCCGGGTTCGAACCCCGGCTCCGGCCATCCTGATTTCAGTTTCCCATGTTTTCCCGGAATCGCTCCAGGCGAACGCTGGAAAGGTCATGTCGGACTCCTCTCTCAGCTTGTCGTTGTACCAAGTTGTGTGTCACCGTATCTTATGACCTCACTGTCGACGAGACGTAAAGCCCACTTCTCTCACCTTACAACTCTAAAGCGGGAACTAACTACACGTGAAGATCTCATGACCGACGAGCTAGCAATATGGCGGGAAGTACTTCGTCAATGAGCAGCACATAACGGACTCGCTAGAACGAGTCCCGATCAATATGAAGCGATCCTCTGCGCGCAGTAGCCAGTCATGTGTAGAGCCTCATAGGAGCCAATTACTAGGGCTACCATTTTCGCGAAAACACGTTCGCATCACCTTGCTTCAAATATATTTACGTGTAATCTGCTGCTCTGCCTCATGGTTAGAGATGATGGTTTATCGCGGGAAAGCTTGACTGTTTGTTGGGTTTCAACGTGTCAGCTTATCAAAAGATTACTGACAGTCGCTTGTTCGTAGAGCTCTTCCCTATTTGATTGAGCCAGTAAGAATCCCGCTGTTGTAATATTTGATGCCTATTGTTAGTCTGCTGACAGAAACGTTGTGTCAGAAGTATATCACCCAGAAATACATGCCACAAGAAACTACAGTGTTTTCAAGGGTATGTTGGCACAAACATTTTTCGCGATATACCATCATCTTTAGTTATTGTATGTTTACGGAACACGCTAATGCAGAATGTTACAATACTGCATGTCAGTATTTTGACGGAAAAATCGTTACGTATACTTTTAGGTAAATTTATTCTACATTTAGTGGAAGTTAATTACCTTTATGTGTAAGGGTGATTGAGATAGTGAGATATTTTGGCCAGCGCTCAACATCGATGTCTTACGCGCTGGTGAGAAGTGAAATGAGGTGAGGTAAGTATAGAGTAGTGCCGGAGTGAAGGGGTGGGGGAAACGGGAGATCCCTGAGAAAACTCGCCGTGTGTGGGGTGTATAATGCGCAGACTGTCGCCATCAGGTGCACCAAACAACCCTCCCCCTAAACCCATATCCTAAGTAGGGCGGCAGCTTAAATTTATGTGATTGTAAACAAACATTACGCAGCATCCCGGAGACGTCATAACTAAAAATGCCCTACAGTGTTTCACATTTCCTGGGGGAGACATACAAATAGAACATGACGGTTGCATACATTGACGATATTTTTATACTAGGTGAAACATTTAAAGAGCATACCGAAAACATTTTTAAATTTTTCAGTAGGCTAAGAGAATTTAATGTTATAGTAAGTGCAATAATGTGTACGTTTGTTCAACAGAAAATAAAAATTTTAGGAAAATACATAACACCAGAAGGGCTAGTCGCTGATCCAGAAAAGATTGAGGCGATAAAATACGAAAATGCATTTTAAATTACGCAGAAAAGGCGGAAACTTTAGTAAAATTAACGAAAACCTATTGTGGAGTTCAAGTGGGGTGGAAGGCAACACGAAGCTTTTAGAAAGCTCAAACCATATCTTCAGTATGCTCCCATCCTACATAAATTAGACGAAAACAAAACGACGATTCTTGCATGGAATGCGTCTCAGACCGCCATAGGGTCAGTATTTATGCAATAAGGCGAAAATACTGAACGTGATATAGTAGCATTCGCCTGGAGTGATGTCGAGAAACCATGGAAAAACGAAATCATTGCGCCCGGAGCTGGGAATGAAAAAAACGTGTCCTTTCTAATGTGACAGGGAGGTTACTTACTAAATGTCGCGGCCGATCTTTTTAATAATCATAATGCTATTTTCAATTAAATTGCTCAATATTGTTAATTATTTAGCTTTAACATTGTACAAACGCCTTCAAATTTACTCTTATTTAGTTTTTACTGTATACTCGTACCTCGTGAAAGCGTGTTTTTGAATAATATTGTGGGGTTGTGATGACAATATGTAGTCATTTTTTTCGTTTGAATTAGAATGCATGCGTAATTTGTAAGCTATAGGTAGAGATGGTGAAATTTCGCGAATTCAATGACCTGCATGTTAGAATCAAATATCCTATGCATACTCCAGTCCCGACCATTTGTCCACTAGCTGCGACTCAGTGGAACAGCAGGCAATGAACGAATAGACATAGCTTGAGTGTGCATAGGATATTATATTCTAGCATACAGGTCATTGAATTCGCGAAATGTCATCATCTCTAGCTATAGGCAATGTTTTTACATTCTTTTCCTTGAAATATAGATATAAGTAAGCCTTCCGTAGACTACCTATTTTTCAGCATTTAATTATTCTGAGGAGAGTTAAGAAGATAAGTTTATTTTTTGTCATTTCCGTTGGATTCAGTAAGGTTGTTTTAATAAAATGTATTTTGTGAAAATACATTCGTATGACCATCGTCTGTTAGACAGGCTGCAAGGAAATGTATATTTCAGGCTTTGGTTACATATCACTCCCAAATTAATGTATCACAGAATTTTAATATTGCACTTATATAAAATAAAATTGTTAACTGCATAAACTTGATTTAATAACATGGGAAAATGCATTACCGTATATGCAATGTTTACAGGAAAACACTGTTACAACCTGGTGGACAACACTAGCCAATCAGCGCCTCAGTTCTCTGACATCAAAGGGGTTGTCACGCTAGTTCGTTTCTGATGTCCTTGTTTAGTCTGTGGCCTAGCTGTTTACAGACGAATCACAGACAGTCAGTCGTAGCGCACCAGAATTAATATTGGCCCAGTCAAATTGGAACTCACCAATATCGGAAGAAAAGAGTCGAAAATGGAAGCATTACATTAAAGCCTAGGAAACAGTCAATATCTCCCACGATATGTCACCATGTCTAACTAGCGCGTACAATGGACGACTTGAAATGAGGCGGAGCTTCAGTCTGGTGTAGGATACAATTCCTATCTCAATGGATACCGTAGCCGAACATAACCTTCATGCAGGCGTTTGGCTTCACATGTCCCGGATGAGACGTATGTAAAGGAAATTGATTATTTGTTTGAAATTTGCCGCTTTTTCAGGTAAACATTGATCTTATGCATTTGCGTGTCTTAACCTCGAAATTAAACTAACTTGCGTGCAAGTCTGTGAGTGCACAACATGTTTTATTTCTGCCATCATCAACTAACAAATCAGCATGTTTGTAAACAAGCTTTGTTTCCCACAGTACCCTCCCCCTGCGGTGTGACGTCAGAGAGAAACATCAGGTCACGACTATGTTAAAGCTAAGTTGCACGGAACTGTAGCTGGTCACTTCCCTGTTGTACTACGTGTGTGTGTGGCGAATTTAAGTTTAGGACGTGTTATCGATACATGCCTCAGAACTCGAGATATCTTTGAATGGCTGTCACAGAAATTTGGTCAAATAAGTTTACAGTTCAGTATTACAAGTGCGCCAAATAAGTTCATAGCATCATTAACGAGTTTGCAACCGGAATATGGAAACGACTGCAATACTTAAAAAGTGCCACTAAAAATTAGGATGGCCCATGAGCAGAGTCCCGATTTTGTCGCGAAACAAATTTTGCAACATATTTGTTTTAGTGCCTTACGTATGCTTTATGGTTATTGGCAACGTGTCCCCATTCAGACACGTCTCTCATTTGATTGCACCAACCATAACAAAGTTGTTGTGACACCAGACTTATAAATTTACAGTAGACTCACAAGATAAGTGAGAGTTATACCACACAACACACCACGTGGTGGAGGAAGATATTCTTTGGGGAGGGGGGGAGGTACGTTGGCAGAAATATATTCCCGCGTTATTGTCTACAACGTGTTATTGTAGCGCGCGGTTCCTGCCCAAATAACAAATCTCAACTGGCCCACTTGTGCAAAACTGATAGTGATAAGCAGCCCACAGGCAGTAAACATTCGGGATGTACCCGTGGCCACATGTGGCATACGTGACGCATATAATAACTTCACCCACACATCAACCACAAGTATACCACAAGTATTTTCTTATTATACTCTATGCTTGTGGATTAGTTTACTGAGTCTGCTTGTGGACCGTATACTGAAATATGTCAGCCTTATTTAACTAAGTTGCCCTAATTAAATTTATTTCAGTATAACTACCAACATATATACTGACATGGCCTGATTAACAACAATTCATGCAAAAGTAGACTATCATACTAGCGAACGTTCGCCGCTTCTGCCAACAGTTAGTCAACTGAAAAATAATTGTATTTGCTACTAGGGAAATTTTAGATTTTATGTGCAAATTGGTGCTATTTAAGTGGTTTTCGAGTCTAAATATTGAATATACAGCTGGTGGAAATGATAATATTTTTAAATTTTTAAATGTGGGGTGGGTTCAAATACCTATACTGCCACCCTCCACCCCCCCCCCCCCCAATCTACACCAACCACTGCCAATGACCGCGAAGCAGTGTTACAGATATGCACGTAAGGCATTGAAACCTAATGGGGCAAAAATCTTTTCCACTCAAAATAGGGGATTGTTAGAGATGATGGTTTATCGCGGGAAAACTTGACTGTTTGTTAGATTTCAACGTACGTTCAGGTTACCAAAAGATAACTAGTTTTCGCTTGTACGTGGACCTGTTACCCTATATGACTGAGCCAATAATAATCCTGATGATGTAATACTTGATGCCTGTTATTGGGCGGCAGACAGCGTTTTCAAGGGTATGTTGGCACAAAACATTTTCGCGAAATACCGTCATCTCTAGGGATCGTGCAAAATTCGCGTTATTTTCTGGCTGCAGACTGTACTGCAATCTGCTGTATATCCTCTTTGTGTATCCTTTTGGCCGACAATATCATGGTCTAACAAAGGTATTGCTTCTCACCAATAAATGTAAGATACACGGTCGAGTGACCAATCTCCTGCAAATCATTTACACACGTAACTGATATCTGATTGCCTCGTGGCCAACTAACTGACAGAATATGCAGCATCTGCATAATCATTATGCACTACGCTCAGACATATACAGCCTCTTGACACCAAATATTAACGCGTAGTTTGCATCTGTAAACCCTTCAGAAATATCTCTTGCGAAGTTTTATTTTTGTTTATTTATATTTCACGGAGCTTCGCAGCGGCCGCTATGGAACGTGTCAATATACATCATACACACACAGTACACATAAACTGTTATACATCTGATAATACCTATTTTAAATGACAGTTACAATATAAATCATTGACACACGTGTTCCAGAAATTCATAAACTGAATAGAAGGTGTGAGTATTCAGTATATGTATTTTTTTATTTATACATATGTCCTTGTTTGATACACATAGCTGCTTATATTCAATGGATATGGAATTAAATAATTTTATGATTGTTGGATATTATATCTTTTGAAACAGGAAACGAGCAGTAGATGACACTTGTAAGTTGTTTTGAGTTCTAGTTTTTTAATTATGTATGTAATTGTTTAAACAAAATTTGCTGGAATTATTAGCCAAATATGAAAGAACTTCATATACGCATGTCTCGCGAGAGTGAGAATCGCTTCAATTTTAAAAGACTGTCTACAAGTCTACAAGTCGTTGTTTACAAATTATTCTTACAGGTTTTTTTTTTGTAAAATAAATACTTTTCTTTAGTCTTTCTAATTTCCCCGAAATAACAAACCATTACTCAGTATTGAGAGAAAGTCTGAAAAGTACAGTATTTTTTTAGAGGCGTGCAATTCGGGAGCTGTCATTTGGCGAGAAGATCGGTTAAATATGGAAAACAGGGAAAGACGAGTAAATGGAAAAAATACAAAGGCTTGTAAACAAGATATATAACTTACGGATAAGATTGTCGTCAGTTCAATGTATTTACAAGAAAGTGTGCTGTAATGCAAGGGGATGTAATTGTGCTGGCCTTCTGACCATAAAACCTGCACAGCGAGACCGCAAAAACAAGTACATGCCAGTTGCAATATTTAAATACCGTAATTTTATGAATGGGTTTCGGAAGTTGACATTACAACGAATGCTCACATACCACGATGTATTGCGACACAGATGTAAAATTAATTGAAGTAGCCTATATTTCCCAATCTCAGAACTGTACCGTTAGGATAAATTAATTTTCATAACACCGTTATCACAGTTGAATATTATTATACCGCACACGTACGTCGAACAATGCAAAAACAACATTTGAATTAGAGTTGGGATGCTGCATATGTATCTACGCCTTGAATCGTCACACACAATAAGCTCAATGGACTTTATATAGCTCTTCCAATTCTATTGTCCCACAAGAATTAGCATACAAGCAAGATGACGTTATTAAACGTCTAGCACCAGGTGGATAGAAGACTTATTGAGATATCATGGTACAGTCTTACAGGTGGAACATTTCTCTCCATAAAGCAGAAGATTTTTTATTTTTCATAATAGTTTACGGACTTAACGTCCTCTAGGAAGAAAACCTAATTCAGAAGCTATCGTTATTTTTGTTCATGCACACATAAAATTATTAGTGAATATTAGATATTTTTGTCAGCTCTTAAGCCTATGGGTCGTTACTGACGTGGTTTTAGTTTTTCATTATTATTGTTAAATTCTAAAATGGATGCTATATCGTTGATTTTTTTAAAATTGTTTTTACGCTATATCTTAGTAATTTATTTTAAATATTGGCAAGCAATCAAAATAAAAAAAAATTTCGATCGCTTGGCGTAGTGGTTAAAGATTCTGACTGCTTGGCCCAGGGTCCCACGTTCGATTCCCGATCGGGGAAGTCAATATTTACAGTTGCCTCTCTGCGTTCAGTACGAGGTGTTGTTTTGTCTCTTCATACACATATTTCTGAAGACAACGGCGAACCACCACAGAATCACCTCGCTTAGTCGGCCTTGTAGGAAAAACTGCATAAACAATATGAACCCGTGTCCTAACAGGGAGGTCTTGAACGTCGGTGAATGTGATATGATAACATTGGAGTAATGGAGGAATGCAAGCGCGGGAGGAACAGGGAATGTCTGAGAAAACCCTTTGAACAATGGCATCGTCCAATACAAAAATTTTCAAAAGGAAAAAAAAAAAAAAACTAAAACGCAAGGAATCAAGGTGTGAAAAGTGAATGGTCTAGTCATTGTGCAACCGCGGTCTCTATGAAATTACAAAATACATTTTCAATGCATATACGTGTAAGGAAACCTTTATTGGATGCTTTTAGAGGGTATAAAATTCAGAAATCACAAATAATGTTTTCAGAAAGAGAATTTGTATTTTACTATGTAACGTTAACACGCGAATAACAATTAGTTCGCATCACTTTTGTGGTACTACCATATAAGTGTGAAATAAAAAATAGACATTAGACGTTAGCTAATCCAAACGACTTCAGAGGCATTAATTCCTAGTCTTAAAAAATTAAAATATTGTATGAGGAGGATACCATAGGATCTATCGTTCCTTACTGAATGCCCTTAGGTACTTGCGTATCCGGATAAAAAAAGTCATACATTGAAGAAGCGCCTGAATGAGAGGGGCGGGGGAAACGAAAGATCACCGAGAAAACCCTCCTGCCGGGGATCGAACCCGGATCTCCACAGTGGGAGGCGAGTGGTCTGACTGTTTGGCCACCGCTGCCTCTCTAGTCTTAATGTACGTACCTGTCAACACATAACTTAACTCGAACTGCATGACTAGGTGTGTATTCGTATTACGGAAGTTATTAATACTCGCTGTTCTCAAGAAACAAAAACAAGGTTTTAACTCATAAGGTAGTCTTTTACTAAGATTCAAGTTACACTATCATTTGATTCAGATAAATAAATAGTTGGAAGTGAAATAAAGGGGTTCGGGCGGTTCGTAAAATAGAGGGTCTCGAGAGCGGACGCGGCCAAACGAAGTGTAAACTGAACAGTGGCGGATTTGGTGGAGAGAAGAAAAGTGAGATTCCCAATAAAACTCACAAACCAACGACATCGTCCAGCGCGATTCCCACATGCAAAATCTAATACGATCCCCCCCCTCCCCTGGGAATCGAACATTTCCCGCTATGTGTTACACCAACCTCGACCCCAATAAAGAGTTAGAAGTTGTTCGGTACTTACATTACAAGGGTGTCGTTAGCACAAGAAAGGTGAGTGCCTCAATAATTCGCTGTTTTATTTTTCACTAATTATTTTCCTGTTATTTATTCCAAATTCATTTTTTCCCCTTCTGGTATATTTACTTCACGGAATATCTATCAATAACCACAATTTTGTATTTTGATAACGTGATTCATTGCCATAAAATCATGAAGTAATACAATAGTGTGAAAAAAATTGTTTTTTGCCAAACGTTATGTCTGGCCCATCTTTCTCCTCGTCACTAATAAAATCCATAGCTAACGACGCCGATGGTACGTAAGAGTTTCCCATGATCCACTCCATCACCGAAATCATTCTAAAATCCTATTTCGTGATTCTTATAACGCACACGGCGCAAGTGTGTTTCAGTTGTTCTAAACGTTCGTAGTTATAAAATTACAACGTGATGAATCCAAGGACATAGCTACCCTGAGAGGGAAGGGAATTGCAAACTTAAAGCCAGTAGAGGAATTAGTTTAAAAAACAAGGCTAATCATTTTTATTTTATTTGTATTTTAGTTTATAATTGTGTCTAATGCAACATTTACTTTTCAGTGCTGCTGTAAATGACATAATTACTATTCTTTCACTAAAATTCACAACTAAGTTGTTGGAGTTATTACTTTAAATGTAAAATAAATTTGGTCTTCGAGACCACAGTATGTGCGGCAGTACTGTAGCGCATGACCACTCACCTTTCTGAGATCTGGGTTTAATCGTTTACGAAGAGATCAAAAATGTTTCAGTCTTATTTTACGACTTTCTGAGAACCCTGCGTTACCAATGACGTTGACACTTTCTGTTAATCTCATGCACTCAGATTGCACTTTCCTATTACTGTAACTTATAATAAATTACTACATTCATGTATAATAGCTTCAGATTTGTTATACTATGGTTAGAGCTGGTGATTAATGGCGAAAATAATTACGCACCATTTTGTTTCAGTTCCTCGTGGGAACATCAGCAGCTCTGCTTCATGTTCAGTGATTGGCTGATTTTAACTCTCAACGTCTTGGGGATTTACCCGCCAATCACAAACGTGTGGTGTCGCAGTAACCTTATTCTCATTGGCACAGTAAAAGAGCGACACATTTGTACAAATAAACTCTGCAAATAGCCACCAGGCATAAGTGCATATGTGAGAGTTACGCATTCATACAAAATGTTAAGTAATATTTTTTCACCAAAAATCACCAACTCTAACTATAGTCAGAGATCTGATAACTTTACAAATTAATTCCAGAGTACATTAGATTTAAAAGTCTTGTACATGTTAATTACTTCCGCTGTTGGGTCACTGTTACTGAAAAATATTCCTCGACGTGAAATAAGACGAGACCAGCATGGAAACTCTTACTGACTTCCGCGCTACATTATTAGTAGAGACATGCAAATTTCGCGTAATTTTCTGACAGCTGACTAGACTTCAAGTGACTATAGGTTCGTTCGCCGTCTCCTGCTGGCCGATATTGTCGTGACTTGCCGCGGAGAATGCTTACACGGGAGAGAGGCCATTCTCTGTAAATACGTAACACATATCAATGACAACACATAAAATTTCGTGGCCAATTGAATCACAGATTATGCTCTGTTATGTATAGGAAAGTGAAGTTTTGTCTGCTACCAAATGATAACGCCAATTTTGCATGTCTCTAATTACTAGTATATAGATGGTGGTTTATCGCGGAAAAACTGAATTGTTTCCTGGATTTAAACACACGTTCAGCTTACCAGAAGATTACTGGCTTTAGCTTCTACGTGGAACTGTTGCCCTATTTGACTGGGCCAATAAAGATCCCGGTATTATAATACATTATGCCTAGAGAAAGTGATTTATTGCGGGAAAAGTTGACTGTTTGCTAGGCTTCAGTGTAATGTATTCATTTCCGACGCTTTTATTTCGTTACTAGCGAGTCCCTATTTGACTGAGCCAATGGTAATTCTTGTGCGCTACTTCTGGACGTCTGTGATTCGTCTGTAAACAACTAGACTGTGCCACATAACCGCCGGCCAACAATACATGACGCAGGACTCTACACTGATTTGCAGAATACGCTGGCAGAAAACATTCTCGCAATAAATCACCTTCTCTATTGATGCCAGTTATTGGTTTGCAGAAAGCTACGATGTGTCAGAAGTATATCACCGAATAATTTGTGTCACAAGAAACTACAGAGTTTTCGAGGGTATGTTGGCATAAAATATTTTCGCGATATACTATAATTAGAGATGATGGAATATCGCGAAAATGTTTTGTGCCAACATACCTTTGAAAAGACTGTAGTTTCTTGTGACATGTATGATTGGCTGATATACGCCTGACACAACGTAACTATCTTTAGACCAATAACAGGCATCAAATATTACAATAACGGGATTCTTATTGGCTCAGTCAAATAGGGTAACAGCTATAAGTACAAGCGAAAGCAAGTAATCAGAACGTACGTTGAATTCTAGCAAACGGTCAAGTTTTCCCGCGATAAACCATCATCTATAACTATAATCTCTCATTATTAGATGTACAGCTGGCCACTCACTGGAGCAGAATCCAATGAACAAGAAGCTGAAGACATTGTGTACACAGGACTGTGGGATCTAGCCGGCAGGTCGTTGAACCCGTACACATTTCGGATCTTTAACCACAGTCACAACAAAGTGTACAAAATTGTACATTACTGTAACGAACATATTTATTCTACGTCAATTTTGTATGGTTCCCATTAATATATTGTTGCGTGCCATGTTCCTGGAGGCCAGTGGTCGGCGGCTGTTTCGTAACACCTTGAGGGCTGGCCGATGATTCAAAGCCCGGGTGGCTCATAGTGGGAAAACCGCCGAACCTACGTCATAGATACCTGTCCCAACTGCGTCTTAACCCTTCGAGGGCGGCTGACGTGACTGCAAGCATATCCGAAACATGATGA
>PNEQ01044380.1:23629-69350 GCA_003012365.1 Medauroidea extradentata | reverse complement strand
CAAAATTTAAATGTTGCAGTATGTTTACTAATTTTTGAGTTTTTCATCACATTGCTTTCGTTGGCATTCTTTTCTGTGTGTTCTAAAACCCTAGGATAACTCATCCCCCTACAGCCCTTGAGCAAACATTTCTGTTATCAAAATATACACTACAGGAAAGTAGGCTGATTAGTTCTGTATAGATCTACTTGTTATTGTTACACTTCAAGTAGAGTATGCCGAGGTAAAATTAACAGTGCAAACCTGTTAACTGAAAGTATTAAATTATTCCAAAATTCTTTTCATGGTAATTTTGAAACTTTATTTAGTAAGTGATTCAAAAGTCTCGACTTTAAAAAAGGCTCACGAAGTAAACCAACAACATACTGTATAGACACAAAGACACAGATATTCGTATACATAACGTGGACGGCGGTGGCCGGATGGTCAGGCCATTTGCCTCCCGCCATGACGGCACGGGTTCGATTCCCGGTGGGGCCCGTCGCCGGATTTTCGCATGTGGGAATCGTTCCGGACGATGCCGCTGGTTGGTGGGTTTTCTCGGGGATCTCCCGTTTCCCCTGCCTCGTCACACCGTTGCTGCTCCATACTCATGTTATGTCAGCACTCAGCAGCGCTTAAGACCTTGATGTTAAGCGCTGACCAAAAAAATCTCTCAGTTATACGCTTGCTTATGTAACCTTACCAGGCGTTAGTGCAGGGTGCATTAATTTTATATGCATATACCTACAGTATGTTGTTGACACTAGGTGAGCCTTTTAAACGTCGAGGGACTTTTGGATCACACAAAAAATATAAAGTTTAGTACTTACCATTAAAAGCATTTTGAAACAATTATTCACATTTTTATGCATAATACTTACAGGTGCGTCAATTTCGCGGATTCATCTGGCAGTAGCCTAGATTGCTCAGTCCTGTACACGCTCTGGATACAGTCGATTATTCATTGGCTTGCAATATTACAAGCGATAGCTCTATGAATCATTTCCTTATTTACTACTGGCTTGCAATAGTCAAATGCGTTTCGTGACAGCCGCCAGCTTATCACACACGTGATTATGAAGTATATATTTTTGGCGTTCAACCTGACCTGGAATGTATTTGCGAAATTGACGTACCTCTAATAATACTTCAAAAGTAACAAGTCAGTCTAATTGACGCATTAAACTGAAGGAGTTAGTTATTTATTAATAGCGGCACGAATATTTCGCGTATTGATTCTAGGTCAGGTTGAATGTCAACAGCGTATACTTCACTGTCATTACTGTGATCGGACAACAATTCATTTGACGACTGCGAACCAGTAATAAATAAGGAAATAAGTCGTTGTGGACTCACTTGGTACCCTCTTGTTCGCTGAGAAGCCAGTGAATACTAGACTGTGGCCGGTGCGTGTATAGGACTGAGAAGTCTAAGCTGTTGCCAGATGAATACTCGAAATAATCGTGACTAATTATTACCATGGACTGGAAAATTTCGCGAATCCAATGACCTGCAGGTTAGAATCCTTGTACTATGGATACTCAAGCCCTGTCTTTTCGTTCATTGTCTGCTGTTGCACTGAGTAGTACGTAGTGGTCAAATAGTTGGATTCTAGCCTGCAGGTCATTGTATTCGCGAAATTTTCCAGTCTCTACTTGTTACTTAAGAAAATGTTATTTCACCCGGTTGACTTAATTTGCGTGCGGATATTATATAGATGCAACTTTTATACAACACAATAACAATAATTTTCCCTCTTCGCTACATTGGCCCCTGCAATGAAAGCGATGTATTACGAGCTTAGTATAAAGTACGCTTACAGAAATAAAGTTAAGTGAGCGAATTTACCGATGCATGCTGATGACATTTCGTTTACTATTCATTAAAAAATGAAAGAAGTTGAGGAGAAATGTGCGGTGCGTATGACATATTACGCTGGAATGGGTCCATCATTGATTTCGTGTTTATTTTACAGCGACAGATGGGAATAAACCATGTGTGCAAAAAAGGATTATAATCCTCATTGATAAAAATAAATAAATCACAGGCAAAAACTACCCTCCAGTTCTGTCACCAGTTTTTAACAAATCATTATTAATTTCAGTGCAATTTTGAAACTTGTTTCATAATCGATGTTTATTTTTCAGTCACAGCGGCGTACGTCACGATATACATAGAGACGAATCTTATTATCTACACAGTACAAATTTTTTCGTAAAACTACACACACTTTTCCTGGGTATCATTATATTTTTATATGTTTAATTTTAAAAAAATATTATGTCATAGAGTGAAATTTTACTAAATTGTCTCCTCCGGAAATGTAATTCGGGTTACACGTTTAAAAAACTGCATCTTATTAAGCAAACATGTACGTGTTAAATTACACATTTTTGATTATATGAAAAGAACACATTTCTTCAATCGGTCTATTTTTTTACGATACTCTCATTGTTAAAACGCATGTATGTCTATTAAATTGTTGCAGTTATAACGAGTAATTTTACAGCTACAAAAATTATGTAAGTTAGCATTTATATCTTAGTTTTTAAAAAAAACCTAAAACGTAGTCATTTCTCCTAATGTTGAAGTTATTTTGCGTTACCGTTATTGTTTGAGTGCAATTACATCAGGTAGGTCTTAACTGTTATTAATAGTAATTTCCAGCTTTAATAACTGTATAAATTTGCTTTACTTCTTTAGGAGGGAAACAAGGGGTATGGAAAGGTACGATATCGAGCGGACGACTGGAGTAGGCCTACTAAATAGGCTAATCAATAAAATCGGAACTACTAATCAAAATTCGATGAGATTTTTTTGCCGAGTAGATATTTTATCAGCGGACTCTTATTTATATAGCACTAGACTGTAGTATGCTTTACTTTGGAGTAAATAATTAAAAACAGCTTTTAGTTTAAAATAAGGGCTTTATACCACAAAATTTACAAAATAATTGAAAGCTATGTAATTTATATAATTATTAATATGATAATATCTAGGCCTCTTTAATAACCGAATTTCCAAACTTCTCGCTTTTCAACTTAAAAATTACTTTAACATCTCTAAACCTCTCGCGCAGAGATTTCTGATTGTAAACAAAAATTATATAGACATTTACAAAGTGATGATTTTTTTTATATACGTCATTGCTAGTGGATGTTTCTGATTCGCAGAAGACTCACAGTTACATAAATAACCAAGCACAAGAAACGATGTGCAACCAAAAATAAAAATCGAACAAACAAGCTGGGAAAGCCAGGAATATCTGAATGGGTGAGTTGAAATAGGAAAACATTCCACGTTTTATCGAAAATAAACTGCGGTAGATGTACTTTGTATGTAGCTTCGTCGACTGATGTAAAGAAAGTAAAGATTCAATGATTCCTTACACCGGTAAAGGACTTTGTGTTTTCATATATGTTGTAAAAGGTAATCATTTCCTTCGTAAATGTCAGCGTTATGACATGATTGGCTATTCACCACAAGAGTAGCTGCAGTAGTAATTCTTTTGTTAATGCAATCTATTGTATTGTGATTGCACAGCAATATCGTTGTAAATAGTTGCATAGTATAGTGTAGGTATGGTGGTATAGAATAAACTATTCTTGTAATTAAGTGCACTTGTATTATAAAAAGAAGTCTGTAAATTATAGTTTTATCGAACTTCAAAGTACCTTAAACACGCTGAGATTAAAAAATGGAAAATATTTCTTCATTTTTGAATGCAAATAACTTTGTGTGCGTATAAAGAATTACGTTTTTCAATTAATGTTCAATTTGTACAAGTCCTAACAAACAACTGTCTAACTGTAAGTTTTCCCATTCAACTTATGGTTTAGTAGCAAAACAGTTTTTCCCATTTTCCCGAAAGTTGACCGAAGTGGAATTTTTACCTTCTTCGTCTCACCCACTCAACTGTAGCAACAAACATGCTAATAATTCAGAAGTATGGATATATTAGGTATCTAACAAAAAAATAATCAAACTTACAAGCACTAATAAAGATGTGTGAAAATACCGACAATGATGACCGAAGACAACAATGACGACAAAAATGAACACAGCGGCAGAAATTGTCATAGACAAACACACAATGAATATAACATAGACGATAATAGTAGTCTCCCGTCGACAGTAAATTTGACGTTTCGGGAACTGGTATCCGTCCCAGTCATCAAGCAAACGAATAGTCTGAAAAACTGCAGCATACTGACTGTCAATTGCATTCGTTGAGCTGCCTTGTCTACAACCATTTATAGGGACAGGAAGTTTTCGCGAAAATATTTTTGTGTCAGTTTGTTTCAATGCACTTCTGCAGTTCTCGTATATGGTTATTGGCAGCGTGTCCTCATGTCTCCCTTCGCCAGCACTGAAGACCTCGATGTTAAGTGATGACCAAAAATTTCTATGACCCGGATTGGCAGCGTGCTGTTGTTAGGGACCCTTGTTTTTCGCGAAAAGAATTTTGCCTCACTTTGTTTCCGTGCCTTACGTCACAGACTAAATAGTAATACAGACGCGAAATTTCGAGGCGGCTCATTTGATACCGACGAACTACGCCGCTTATTGGCTGCTCGAGGTTGTTGATACCAGCCCCGTGTATGTTTGGCTTCTGTTTGCTACTGAAGGTTTCCTATTGGCCTGGATGCCAGCTAGCAGAGCAGATCCCGTACACAGATTGGCAGTAGGTGTTTCCGCCATGTTGCTGGCCAGGGAAGCCATTTTGCTATAGCGTGTGTGACCGAGTTCGCCGTTCTACTGGCTATTTCACTTCTGTATACTTAAATATTCTGTGCTTACGTGTGCATTTACAGTTATGCTTCGTGGTCAATGACTGGATATTTTAACTGTCGCGAGCCTTGGGATTCTACCTGCAAATCACAGACGTGTGGTGTTGCAGGAAAGTTTTTGTACTTGGCTCAGTCAAATGAGATACGGATCTTATCACAGATACGCTGCCAACAACCATGGAGCAGAATTGCAGATGTGCACGTAAGGCACTGAAACAGACTGGGGCAAAATTCTTTTCGCGAAAAAACACAGTCCCTAGCCGTTGTGCATAGTCGTCACTTATTGGACTGTACCAATCAGAACAAGGTTATAACTGGGACATCACAAGCTGTTGACTGGCGTACAGAACCGAAAGACTATGAGAGTTAAAACATCCAATCAATGACCCCGAAGCATAGCTGCAGGTGTGCACCACTGAAACAAAGTGGGGTAAAAATATTTTCGCGAAATTTTTCAGTCCCTAACAATTTCTGTCGCTGTGTTCGTGTTCTCATCATTGTCTTCGGCCATCATTGTCACCTTTATCATGCACCATTTTTCGTCCAGGTCTGTTCGATTCTTCCTTTCATCTTTTTTCTCCCCATTGGATGCAGGCTATATTCCTATTTCGGAATTATGTGTACGTGTTTTGACTACAGCAATTTATGGCTTCCTTGTTCTGCTTCTTCGATACTTAATTATTGTTGCTTATTTTCTCGTGCCTAGTTCTGTTATGTAACTATGGGTTTTGTGCGACTCAAAATTCGCTAGCAAAACAGTGGCGTAAGGCCTATAACCGACAAAACACTTCAGTGTGTCATACACTACCATTGCCAAAATAATTCAGAAATCATATAAAATAATTGTAATTTTGGCCGTCACAGTTGACCTTAGAGTGCGGTACAATCTATATACACTTATATCAGAAGGGAAAATAAACAGGGCGTCGAAAGTTACCACATTCTGGTGAACTGCCTATACCAACATGTTCTACACGCTTAGCCAAACCGCGGTGTTCCCTAAGTAACGCCTACGTCACAACTTTGACCACGATTAAATAATTGTTACATATGATTACTTTTCTCACCGAAGTGTAAAGGTCTTGTTTATTAGTATTAGTTTAAATAAACAATGTATGTGGTTTAGGTACTTAGTTTGCGAAAATTTTGTGTAATATGTACCTGCATTTATACGTCAAATAAGCAACTCGAAGGAAGAAGGTTGACTGATCAGTAAAATCAGACCGCAGTCTTTTGGAGAAAAATATGCTTAAAGCAAGAGTAACGGACATTTTGGATGAGGCTTATATAAATGTAGGACATTAAACCTGTACTTACTTGATGATAAGTTTTAATTAGTTAAAATAATTAACTTAACTATTTTACTAAATATATTCATTTATTAATATTAGGCCTAGGTTATATTATGCGATATTCTTTTAATAAATAATTTGTTCGTATTTTCGTATGTTTCTAACAGAATTTATAACATATTTATAAATAAGACTAACCACACTTCTTTTTAACCTCCTTCACCTGAACACAAACCTTGCTATGCTTAAGGAACTGTCAACAGCAAATTTTCAACTCAACGAGAATATTAAATTTTATTGTTTTATGCAAATTTTTATTTTTTATTATTTGGTTTTTAGCTTGTTTGCTGGCAGATAGTTTAGGAAGAAAAACTGCGTGATAAAAAATTTTTATGGAGGTGGTATTTCTGTTAGTAATTTTTAAAAGTTTCGTGCCTGCCTATGCTACGTTCTGCCGTCGTTCGGAGAAAAAATATCCAGGAACGTTCTTTACGATCAGAGTGGTGCCGCGGTGGCCGAATGGTCAGACCATTCTCCTCCCACCAAGGCGATCCAGGTTCAATTACCGTTGAGGTAGGTCCCCGGATTTTCGCATGTGGGAATCGTGCCGAACGAAGTCGTTGATCGGCGGGTTTTCTCGGAGATCTCCCATATTCTACGTCCCTTCATTCCAGCGCTGCTCTATACTTACCTCATGTCGCACCTCACCCGTGCTAAATACCTCGATGTTAAGTGCTGATCAAAATCTCTCACTCTTTTTACGAGCATAAGTCCAGAATTTACTAGGTAAATGCGCGAACGGTATACCGGAGGTGGAGACGAAACAAACCGAGAATTATGTGCAGGGCTCTGGAAGACCGGCTGACATACCGGAGTGCTCAGCTTCATGTAAAATGTCTGGATCACTTCTTCGTGTCCGTAACTACGTCATCCCTCTTCAACCAAGTCACATGAAGGGTGGCCGACCCCGACGACTCGATTGACTCTCGGTGATGACGCGAGAACATTCTCCCCACTGTCCACCGAGCAATCAGGAACAACTGGTCACTCTGAAGTGAAGAGGTCGTGCAGATTCTCTACCACTCCACTCCCCTTCCTCGCCTAACAATCCACGGCTTCCAATCGTTGCAGCAGGCGGCCCCGCGCGCTCATACACACACACGCACACACACTGGTGTGCTTGGTAACAGTGGTGCCAGATGGACTAGGTAGAGTAAAGGATATACAGGTTTTCCAGAAATGGCTGTTTAATAAGGATGTTCAAGTGGAGAAAAAATCAGTATTTTATATTTGTTTAAAATAGGGTAAGTTTTGTATACATTACATGAGAGTACGTTTTCGTATTACGAAAAAAAATATATAGATCTGCCCGTTTTACCACAACATTTCAAAATCAAAATATGAATATTTTTACTTCACACAAAACGTGAAACCAATAAACATAATTAAATTTAATAAATCACATCAAAACTGCATGCCACAGTCTACGGCTTGAAGTATATGTAAACCCATTATAAAAAATTTTGGTATTTAAAAATAATTGATAAATTTACAAAAAAATTACCAACTTTTAGAATTTCTTTAAATACAAACATTTCTTAGAGTGGGTTCTGACATAGCTCATGCATTAGCTCGGGACATGTAGTTACTATGAGAATTATTTATTAAATTATGCGTATTAGATTTAAAGATTTGTATGAATTAAAAACATGCAAATCTTGACTTTGAAATGGCATTATAGGAAACTGGCTACGCTAAAATTTTTAGGTAAGAGGAAAATATACCCGCAGGTAACGTCTATTAAACGAACAATATTTCATACAGATATAAAATTGTAATTCTTCTCCACTTGAACAATCATAAGCACAACACGGGACTGGAACCCTGGGCTAAATTGTAGATAAGGATAGTGGCAAAATGTACGATGACATTTTACGTGCACAATGTGGCATCATAGTTCGGATTAAGTCCCCGCTTGCAATACACAGATACCGTATTACTATTGTTTAGACCATCATATAATGGGAGCGGGTTCAAATCCAGAGCAGTCAAAACATATCTATATTTTACGATTACTCGACGTTACAGCGCAAGCCGGAGATATGACCCTTCTATGTTGCCACTTACCACATAGTGCACGAAAAATATTGTCCTACAGCATTTTGCTACAAACATTTTCGTCACCAATTTAGTCCAGGATTCGCGTGGTATGCTTCCTATGCGATCGTTTCAAGACATCTTGTACACTATTGAGCAAGGCAGCGTGCAGTGAAAATCTAGGGCTCGCCGCATAAAACTGTGATAAAATAAAAATAATTTCCTCGCTTTGTTCGTTTCAGAAATGTTAGTATCCTAATATATGTGGTTCGGAACACTAAAAAAAACCGTGCCTAAGTTCTATTTTCAGCCAATTTGTATCTTTCCGCGCGTAGAAGCTAACGAAGGGAAATGTCTAAACTCTTCTGTACACATCAATTGATGCTTACGCGTTAAGATAATTTGTACAGACAGTAGGAATCTTAACAGTATCACAAGAAAAATGTTATAAGTTCTATAAAATACAAGAATGTCGATTTCAGTTAATTTTATGTGTGTATTGTTGTATTTAAATAGGAAAATACATGGACCTACATTTGGTTAATCGCTGCCAACCATACACACAATAAGACAACTATTGTTAGTGTTGAATTATATGCAGTAACGTTAGTGATATTATTCATAGGTTACATTTTTAGGGCTCACCTATTCTCGAACGACCTATAGAAATCTTTTTACATTGGGCGTAACCAACAGCGTATTCCATAGAGCTTGACAGGCTTCATCTTACATACACAACCATTATGTCATATCTGGAAAATTTGTCAACACGTCACATCACAAATATATATCTCACCTACGTTACATATGAAATAAAAGTTATTCTTACATATCAGGAAAATTAATGAAAATTTAAACTTTCGTACATACGATAATCGATCTCATTCTTACGTGTGATTCCTTAAAAGTCAATTAGTATTAGATAACAGTTAAAAGGGAGAATACGTTTACGACCTACGTAATCATATTCACACAGAATTATATGAACAATTTTTTGCGAAGTCAGTTCTGTACTAGAGTTCATTACAACCAAGAAATTTAAATAAGAACTATATTTAAACACACTTATGCAATAAGTGCCATTACAAATACTGACTGGGGCACACAGAAATAATTGGCTGCCACTGCCACAGTGATAGCCTTTCAAATTTTTAAAATTTTTGCATTCGGGTGTACCCGGATTAGATCCCTGCTCCGGCCATACTGATTTTTTATTTCCGTGGTTTCCCAAAGTCGATCCAGGTGAATTCTGGGATGGTTCCTTAACAATGTATATGGTAGACACCTTTCCCAGTTCCTGTGATTGTACCAAACTGTCTGTCACCTTCCTTAATAACCTCGCTGTCGACGTGACATAATGATCACTTACCTTACCTTACAGTGTGATTACCTTCCAGTGTTTCTTAAAACCGTATGAAGTGCCACAATTGATATAGTTAAACATGTTTACCTATCAGCTCAAAACTCTCATAAAACAACAATTTACAAACTCTAATAAAATTGTACATATTTAGCATGACAACTTTTATTAAACAAAGGTTTGTGGAGTTGTTAAATTGTCCGACATTTTATTTTCTCCTGGAGAACTGTAACTTTCATGAACTAAACCCCAAGTGTGATTCTGTTAGGGAACATTTAAAATTAAAATACACATAAAATACACTACTGGATACCACTATCTAATTTGTTTACAGTTTTATCAACAATTGTCAAAGACATAGTTTATTTTTCCAGCCAGTTAGTTTCTATATTAATGTTTACCATTAATACACTGTAGGGCCTCGCTTCATGCCATCTTCAAAGGCTAGCAGATGACTACTGCCACCCAGTCGTAAGCAGTGTTGCCACATGAACCATCTCAAAATCCACAGACACCGCAACCAAACTCCGCGCAGTTCCACATAACAGTGAAAAACGAACACGAGTTTTTACATACGTGCCATACCGACATCTTGATAAAGCGTGTTCACGCCAATATTCAACGGAAAATGAATAAAACGTCAAGTAAAAGAAACATTTAGTATTCATTATTTTCACATTTAAACAGCACTTAAATTTTTTCAACTGTGATTCGTAAACGGTCTCATACATGATGCTACACGCATAAATAAAAAATATTGTTAATTTTTTTTTCGAATGGAGCATACCACACAAATTCCACAAACTTCCATAAAGGTATTAATTACAAAAGCAAAATTCCACAAACCCCTTGAAATTCCATAAATTTTGGCAACACTGTCGTAAGTCTTCATTCACGGTGCGATAACCTGGCCCTCGGTTACCCTTTCCACACGCTGTTTATTGATTTGCAACACGACAGTGTTGGCGGCACTGTGCGGCAGAACCCCTGCCTTGACAATCGAACCACACTTGACGGGTAAAAAAAGCGCGACGCGTGGACGCGGGGAAGGTCTGCTGGGGGTGGCACAGAAAATACGCTCTCGCTCTCCGGCAACAGCTGCGGAGCTAATGTGTTTCACGCCGAGTTGAACCCATTCCAGCACGGTTCGCCGAGAAGAACTTTCGTTGTGACTGCGTCGTGACGTCACTTGCATGATGAAGTGGAGGACTTCATGTCGTGACTCAGTACAGTTGGGAAGCTCTGCAGAACGTATTTTGTAGCAGTGTTCATGGTAAACCGTAGGCCTACTGTTAACTTCCAGATAAGAGTATTTTATTTAAAACAAAATCCTTAAGCTAGAAAACAATACACAATTATTAACACCTGTTATTATCTGAATTGTTATGGATAAACTGTTTTTTTCAACATCCTATTTAGACATCAAAAGTTCAGTGGGAAATTTTTACATTTTTATATTTTACAGAATTTTGTATTTGAGTAATTAATTACTATATAGAAAACTCAGTAATTTACTCAAATAAACTATACATTATAATTAATTTGCAATCTAAATTAGCGTAGCGTTAACGCAACTAAATGTTATTCTTTTCAGAGGTCATGGGTAATTGATTTTAATATAGAAAAGTTTTTTTATGCTTTAACACGTTTCTCAAAGTCAATTCAGGAGAACCAACATATAAAAACCATTAATTTGTTAAAAATAAAGAATTTGATTTTTATAAACTTTAAAATAATTTTTTTGCCGGAATATCACATATTCATGGCCCAGGTTGAAATGTATCAAATTTCGGTGTCAGAAATTCATAACTCGAAACTTGTAACTCTATAAAATAATAATTGCTCAGAACGTTGACAAAGTTTTTTCTAGAAGTGCTTGCTATTTTTTCATAGTGAATTATAAAAAATAAACAAATGCAATGTCATGTGTTTAACTGTAAAGAATGTACCGCGCTCTCTTAAAATAATAAGTAATTTTATGATAAAAAATAATTTTAGTAATTAATGTTTTTGCTCAGTCAGTCAAAGGTAAAAACGGAAGGCGATAAAAATGCGTTTTTAAAAATATAAACAATTATTTTTAAAATACTACACAGTAAGTATACTTAATATTTACGTAAGCAGCAGACCGTATTTCAAAAACGTTATAATATCCTGAAAAATGTTATACGGTGATACGGTGTTAGTGTTTAGCGTACATTGAGTACCATAGATTCCAATTCCTTAGTTCTGCGTAGTAAGGAGTGCGTAGTGTTGAGAAAAAAATATCTAAACTCTAAGATCTGAAATCACGTGTGTGATTATTTCAATGTATAATAATTCAAATGTCATACATTTAAAATTCTCTACAGTAAGATAATACTCGGGATTAGCTTTTTGCCAACCTTAAGGCATTAACAAAAAAGAGACTCGATTGCGAACAACAATTATGCTGCTTTTAGACGTAGATCATAAGATTATCGAACATTGTATTTTTGTGGGACTTTATGGTGCGATGCTATAGATTTATTAGTAGAAATTATAGCCTAAAGCAAATAAAATGTTTCTTATGTTTTGCTTTAAAATTCAGGTTAGTATTCATCTCGACACAACAGTTTGCAGAAGCCGCTTCTTTGCCGTTTTAAAGCCCCTTGTTTTTTGTAATAGGCATGCCATATTTAAAATCGATTGGAACACAACTAGAAGAGATTCCTTTTTAATATATAAAGTTACTGGGAATAAGTTCAGCAGTTTCGTGAAGAGCTGAACACACGTGACACGATTATAATCACAGCTCGTGCGCTGAGTGAGAACTTATCGCAGTTGTTCCTTTATTTTTTTTAAATACCTTAAGAGGTGATTTACACTATGTCCATAAAAGGAACGCTCTGATTTTAAACTATATGGTTAGGGATTGTAATCTATCGCGGAAAAGTTTTCTGTTTACCGAGCTTTAAGATGCCGTGTCACTAATCATGCTGAATTTCGCTTAATTTTTCCAAATCCAAAAATGTACAATATATATATATATATATATATATATATATATATATATATATATATATATATATATATATATATACATATAAATATTTTTCAGTACAGACTTAGATAATTACCTTATCTATTACATGTATTGTAATTGAAATATTAACGCGAAAGTATAGAATAATTACACTACTTAAAATTTAATATGGCATTTATCTTTCACCTTGTAATAAAGACAAAATAACTCATAGTATTAATTTAGCCCACCAATACGCATCTTATCGTAAATCGTTAAGTTTTTTTAAGAGATATTGACAGCAATTCGTCACATTTTTCCTTTATTACACAAAAAATAGTAATTTCAACTTAAGAGGTGACGCCGAAAAACAGGGACCACAATTTTAATATTTTTTATATTTTATTTTGGTACCAGATAATATTTTCCCCCATATTTTAGACGAATGGTTTGACTAAATTTACCTCGTATGAAATTTTTTTTATCTATCACACATTTTTCACAATGGCTTGTCAAAGTCAAAATTTTCATGTCACTGTTTTAATAACAACACTAAGACCAACTGACTTTCCTAACTGACATAATTCACACTGAATAACGAAGTTGTATGCTATAAGGTCTCCGATATAAAATGAATGTATTTTGTATTTAAAGAAAAGGTTGAAATTTAAAATTGAAATTAAAAACAATCAAGATTTTTTAAAACACAAACTGTTTTATTCTGTGGTTTTATATAGGAAATTTTGTAGCCTGTGTCAACTATTTCAGTTTGGAAAGTCAGTTTTAGTGTCGTTCTTAAAACCGTGACATGCAAATTTTGACTTTGACAAGTCGTTATGTGAAAAATATGATAGGTAAATAATTTCAAAAGAGAAAAATTTAGTCACATTTTGTATGTAAAAAAAATATAAATAATTAGAAAATGTTATGGTAATTGCTGTTTCCCGCGCCTTTAATGTAATGTATTCATTTCCAACGTTTTAACTGAGCGAGGTGGCGCAATGATAACACGTTGGACTCGCATTCGATACGACCCGGCTCCGGCCATTCTGATTTAGGTTTTCCATGGTTTCCCGGAATCGCTCCAGGTGAATGTCGGGATGGCTCATTAACAAAGGCCATGCTCGACTCCTCTCCCAGCTTCTGTCCTTGTACCAAGTTGTGTGTCGTCGTCTCTGATGATCTCGCTGTCGACAAGACGTAAGAAGCCCGCACATACCACCAGCCCAACGTTCTACTTTTGTTTCTGACTAATCCTAATCCTGCTGTGTTACAACCGAACGTCTGTGATTCGTCTGTAAACAGGTAAACAGTATCACATAACGGTCGTCCACTTATTAAAGGTGCAGAATGCTAAATTGATTTGGTGAATATGCTGGCAGAAATATCTTCGTGATTTTTCACCATCACTACGTGTAGTATGGATATAAAACTAAAATGTTAGCATTTTCTGTCTGTTAAATGGGAAAATCATCGCAACGTTCCGTGCTGTTTGTCGTTACCACGAAGCAACAGTGGCTTCACACTGCGACTTTATCCACGTCTCGGGGGTAGAAAAAAAAAGAAGTCGGTACGATAGTTCTCGGATGTCTTGGACAGCTGATGGCTGCAAAAACTCGTGGGAGCTTTCAAAGAATAAAATTATTCTGACTTGCAGGGGAATTCCTACAGGCAAAGTTCACAAATTCTTGAAAGTGGAGCATAAGCAGTAAGGCAAATTACCGAAAGGGGTTGAACATAAGGAATACTGAGATGTTTTTAAAGATATTTGAGTAACGTAAACAAATGTGTATTTGCGCAGAGGAGTGAATGACAGAATGTTGCATATATTTTTAATATTACCTTGTGCTTGAAGAGAGAACTATCTTTCTCGTTCTCTTGTAATGCGTGGAAGTAAGGTTTCGTGATTGTGTATGATCTTCTCGGTCAAGAATGGGTGTTGGTTATTGCAGGGAAGGGGTGCAGTCTCCTCTAAAAAAATTCCTCTTCTGTGTAAATTGGAGTGATATATTTAAAATTTAAGCATTTCAATTAAACCTCTACCGAACTTATTACTTTTACCCCAGTTTAACAAAGGAAAGTACTATGTTATAACAGTAAGTTCCAATTTAATAAGATAACATATTAATGTAGCCCACGTAACATCCACACGCCTTTAAATTAAACCCTTTTAATAATGAGTTCTTTTTAGAGTATTACGTTTTCAAAGTGATTAATTTTGTGACCATCGCAGTAGTTTTAGCAATGGATACCTGAGAACGTGAGTATATGGCCGTCAGCTTCTGTCAACCACAGTAACCGACGCATTGACAAATGGCATCTTTGTAGCTCACGAAAGTTATTTATGTGCAATATCATCTGTATTGAACACTGTGTATAGAATTTTCAATGTCCAGAGAGAGACTTGTGACGATGTATATTGTGCGTGTGCAGAAACACAGAGCAACGGAGAGATTGAAGCCTTCTGTAACACCATTGAGATATACTATAACGTCACGATCAAACTTGCAGTCACTAATTGTAATGTGGCATAAATGTTAAATTAAATTAAGTACAGTGGATTGTTCTGAACATAACGTCTTTCAAACATAAATTATAACTAAGTTGGATTTCTGACGGAATATAGCTTCTTCGAGAAATATAAGCAATTTTCTTATGCTTAATGCCTATTACTTATGTAAAACGTAACACCGAGCCAGGTGTAACAGTGGCAATACAAATTGCATTGCATTTATTTGGGATGAAACTGGTTCGATTCTAGGATTCAGACTTCATCAATTCGGTTTTCCAGGAGTTTTCAAAATCACGCCAGCAGAATCCTGAGGTGCTTCCATAAACAGGCTTTTGTCAATTCCTTTGCCTTGTTTTCTCCACCAAGGGTCTAAATTTACTCGGGACCAGACCAATTTATCTAATAAAGAAATATCAATGTATGTTCGAAGAAAACATATTTTGAGCGAGGTTTTTATAGGAAATTCTTTTATGTCAGCATCTGTAAGACATCTCGTGAAGAATACGTTTTCAAAGTGTAGGCTTTAGAATTCTTTAACTGTAAAGTCCAATGAAGTGATTTTAGTCAGAATTTATCAACTCTTAAAATCTAGGTCTGTTTCTCTGGTGAGTGAGTGAGAGTTTGGTCAGCGCTTAACAATGAGGTCTTCAACGCTGGTGAGGGGTGACATGAGGTGAGTATGGAGCGGCGGAAATGGGATATCCCCGAGAAGACCCGCCGACCAACGGTATCGTCCGCCACGATTCCCACATGCAAAAATCCGGGGACCGACCCCGCCGGGAATCGAACCTGGATCGCCTTGGTGGGAGGCGAAAGGTCTGACCCCTCGACCACCGCAAACAAGTATATATTTCCTATCTGCCATCAGTGCTCCAAAAATAAGACAGTCTGTGACTGTGTAGTAATGTAATAAGTTGTACAAAAGTATCATTTCCGGATTGTCGAACCTTGATTTTCGATAATAAGCGAGGGGGAAAAAGTTATGTGGAAAATAGTGAAAATTCACTGCTTTGGTGCCATCTCTCTTAAGGTCAAAAAGCGAGACAGTCGAGAGCAAACTTCAGGCTACTTAGCTAACCAAACACAGCAGAGTTTGTTTTGCCCTGGACTGCGTGCTGAATGTTGAAGGGAAAACAATCCAGCCGTAAATGCACCGGTCTTGTTTACGACCCCGTAGTCTCCTAGTTTCTTGTACTTCTCATTCCCAGTTGCACAAGGTGGCATTTCGCGCTGAGGATTTACAAGTTTTATACGGTTACCTGACGACTCTGCCGCCGTGCTGTCGTTCCTCGCGGGTAATAAAGCCCAGTGCAAAGTAGACGTAAGATTTACTGCCACGCCATTATTGCCTCCTTTCTCCTCTCTCTCAAAGAAAGTGTAAAAACGAGAAAATAAAATAAGATATATATTAACACTCCCTCTTTCCCACGGAACCCCTTCCAAGAATTCCGATACTCACTGATTTCACTGGACAGTAGTTTCAGTAATGGCCGGTACTGTTGGCGAGCACTGATAGTCACTGAGAATTGTTCACGGTTAACTCCTCGTGTGAGGCTACAGGACTACCGATTTCACTGCAGCACAGGAGGACGTGTAGCGGCAGTGAAAACAGGCATTGGCGAAGTGTTAAAAATGTTTTGTTAACATTTAATTTATCGTGGTGATAATAAAGGAAATACTAAATGTACACAAAAATATACTTTGAGAAGGTTCTTCCAAAGCAGTCATTTTTAAGTAGCATTGAAATTAAATATATATTTTTCTCTGGACAATATTAGCGGATTATTATGTGAAATGTAATTATTCTTATAAGAATGATAGCTTTTAAATAAATTAAGATTCATATCAACGCATGAGTTTTCTTTTTTTTTCGTGTTCATCATTGTCTATCGTTCCGAAACTCTCAAATCACTGACTGACGAATTTGATAGGTACTGTTGTGGTCCGTTATTGCTCACTAGCGTATTGGAACGCAGCTCTCGTTCTGTGGTGAACCCTTGTATGGGTTAATTCCAATTCAGAATTATTTGTCCGTTTTTGCTTCTCCGCACGTGTTGGGGTGAAAACAACGGCGCTACGAAGCAGGCGGAAACGTCGTGACAAAGTTTTCTCCGAGCTTTGAGAGGTCACTCAACTGATGAACCGTAGGCTGGACTTTTTACTACGCGGATTAGATACAGTGTTTGCGAGCAAGAGGGAGTTAAGCCTATTTTAGACGTTACGGTTTTTATGCACACCACGGCACCCGTCGACGAGCAAACTGCACACGTAAGAAGATTGATGCGTGCTATGTGCTTTATTTTTAAACTTGTGACATAGAGTACATTTAATTGACCAACACATTTTAAGTGTGTATTTGAAGTTTTTAGATTATTTTTCTAGCTAAACTCTGTGGAACAAATTTCTTATAGCGTCCACACAAAGGAAAGTATTAAAATGAATGAAGTACTTTCTCATAGTATCTAAACACCTGGACTCTAATAATGTCTTAAGGTTCATGGAACCAAACATTTAATGTAGTTTTTCACCTATCTCCGATTCTAGTCCAATTTTTGCACGTGGGAATGGTTTTGGACATTGTCATTTACCTTCGGATTTTCCCTTTAATTCAGTGCGCAGTTGCTCAATATCTCACGTCAATCACTGCATCACTCAAGAAATAAGACAGCTGCCTATGCGGGCGTATTTTGCACGTTCGAATATTTGAAGTGCTGTTAATAAGGGTGACACAGCATGCTCTCCACGCCTCACCATACTCTTTAATAGCAGATGTCCGAACAATTGTGTAATTTCTTCGTCGATAGGTTGCCTCTATTAGACAATCTGTGGTGACCCTACACCTAAAAATTGCTTTGCGACCACCACAAAAAAAAAGTATTATGGACTTTTGATTTTTTTTTTTTTTTTGGGTAACCATAAACGTAATTTTTTTTGCTACCACCAGTAGATTATTTGAGTGTCTACATAAACTGTTGCAACCAATACACAACCTTTTTTTGAGCGGTTCCATATTGACAAAAAAAAAGTAGCCTCCACAAACCGCTTTTACCTGTCTTTGTATGAAGTAATACAAAAGATTTTGGGATACAGTCCACAACCACGTTTTCTTTATTCAGGACCATTAATTTTTATACTTGAGAAAAGCTCCTGGAATTGACATACTCGCATTCATAGGCAGTTGTAACTAACGTTCGCAAAACAATTTTCGAATAAACTTCAGTGAGCTTAGGCTCTGCACGACGCTAAAAAACCTGGACAGGCGCTGGCCAATTTTCCTCTCCATTTATACAGTCAGTTAGAAACTGTATTAGATGCGGAAGTGCAAGAGCCTCTGTGGCGCAGCCCTGGACCAAGAAAATGGGGGGGGGGGGAGCATTTAGGGACCGACCCACTCCTCCATTCAGGAAAACACGTGAAAAAGATTGAATTGTGGTGGTTATTCTTCTGTAACAGATTGTTCAGTAATGTCGGCAATAGTTCCTATATTGCTGACGGCACTAATAGTCACTGATAGTTGGTTGATGATGATACCCTGTGCGAGGCTACATCCGTTTACTGAGATTACTGATTTTACTGGTGCTTCAGAGCATCAGTGTGGTTAGTAAACCAATATTTTTGGTGGAAATTCTTAAGATATAAGGGCCAAAGCTGTTATCTATTAATTTATATACAACGTATATTTAACGTCTGTTTATAGTTACTGAAGCATTCTTAGTTTGCAGTTTGGAAAGCCTAAATAATGTTTAGAGGTTGAATCGTTCCTTGCTATGTATTTAAAAATAAGCGATACAGCTTCAAAAACATAAATTCACGCGATGTTTAAACTGCGTCGTGAAAAAACGAAGAAAATAGTATCAGTCGTTAGTCGTGCTAGATGCATCAATATGCAAAAAAATATACCAACTTTATTTTTAAAGTAAATACATTTTACACAACGAACAAAATAAACACGATTGTTTATCACAAGAATGATCGCATATATGCCAGAGATGTAGTTGCTAGGCAACGCACAGTGTAGTGATATTTACTGATTTAACGTTTCTATATTATCTATTTACTGACAAAGAAATATTTTAGCTGATTACTGACACTGTTCCCTTATTGTTAAGGCTAGGAAAAATTCGCGAGTTCAATTACCTGCATGCTAGATTCCAATGTCCTATGCATACTCAAGCCCCGTCTATTCGTTCATTGTTTGCTGTCTGAATGAGTAGCAGGTAATGGACAAATGGTAGGACTTCGGTATACACAGGATAATGGATTCTAGCATGTTGGTCGTTGAACACGCGAAATATTCATAGCCCTACTTATTGTTCACGGACACTGGCGAACTGTCAGTGATGTCAGTGTTGTCAGCAGAAAACGGAAGGCGTCCCGAGCTAGAGGAACTATAGACGTCAGAAGCACAACAAACACGCTCACACACTCTCAGCTCTGCGGTACATCTCGCGGGAATTAGCTCGTTCGTCGGGGCCATGGGTCAGGAACGCGAGAGCACTTTAGCTTGTATGCATGGCGAAGTTGCTGCGGGTAGTGTGTGAGTGAGTGGGTGGTGAGGTGGTGTGCATACTAGGATAAGGTCGACGCAATGTGGTGGTCTCGTCTAACCTCCCGTGGGGGCGGCGTTACTGCCGCCCCTCAGGAATCTTGGCAATTGCCGCCGAGGGCCGCGCAGTGGGGGGACGGCGCGGCAGAGGGCGGCCTTAATTGCGGTGGGTTTAGGAGTGGGGGCGGAAGGTAAAATGGGGCCCTTAGGGTTGCGAGAGGGAAAGGGCAGAGATCGTCCCTCAGAAAGGATCTGAATGCCTGCTCTCAGAGCTGAGATTAGTGCCTAAAGGAAGGCTGCTACTATTATACAATAGTCGGATCCTGTAAAGGGGAGGGGGTTGCTACATCAATGTAATTAAAAGCAGATTTTACATGCTAAGAAAAAAATTGCGCATTGAGACACGTTTTAGAATGTAGATTCCTAAATGTATTAATTTGATGTTTTCTTGTCTGTAACTAATTTTTATGACGTTATTTTAAAATTCATAATCAATAGTTATATAAAATATTACTTAACAGAATTGTTTAAGTTTAAATGAGCTGAATGCTATCTGTATTTACTGATGTGAGACTGAAGTCAGTAAATATTGAGCTTATCACCAATTACGATTACACAGATCAAAGCAGTACAAATATGTAAATAAATACATTATTAAAATAACTGTTAAAACATTCCATATTTCCTGCCTAGCTTTCTCTATTAGTAATAAGCAAAACATATGTTATGGAGATATTTAAATAAAAACACGATTTTAAGGAAAATATCCGTCACGTAAGCTGTAGAAATAAATAATATAATTGATGTTCATGCTTCAAATAGTTTATTACCAATGGAGTAAGTTACCAAGGTTTTAAAAAAAGCGATTCCCCCCCCCCTTCCTAATAAAACTATCATACTACTTCTATGACAACAGAGTACACCTAGTGCTCATTATTCTTCCATGCATGCATTTCTCCCTCGTTCTCATCCTCCCAAGTGACATATTAGCTTCGCTTATGTTAGGGCGGATTCCTGACGGTAGGAAACTATAGTAAACACTGTAAAAATTATTTGTTAATTTACCACTCCAATGTATAAGAGTGGTTAGAAGTAGGGTAGTCTGTGTTAAAATTATTTACTGTAGTCAATAATATAGTTCCTTTAAACAATCAAATTCATATTGTTTTCACCAGAACTGTATTGCAACAATGCTCAACATTTGTTCTATTTAAAACTGAAGTACTTATGGCAAATGTCTCATACTGTTCGTGAGTTAAAAACATCAGTTACTGTTTAGGAAGTTTTTTTACAGTAAAGGTTGTTACCAACATCAGAGCTCTGGTGCTCGCAATAATAGGGATTTACATGTAAAATCATATTTGGTTGGTATAGTGGTCAACTACCAAACATATTTATTCAGCCTGCGACCTTTTTGTTCATTTCGGTGTAGACCATATTGCTATACAATCTGTAAGGATTGTTTTTCAAAGCCTTGTAAACATATACAAAAGAATAAAATATTTGCATACTTAAAAACTGTCAAAAACACGTAGGCCCTACTCATATTTTTATACACGTGTTCACCTCTGTAGCAGTATTTTCCTATATTCAATGCAAAAAAAAAAAAAGACCTGCTTGTGACAGAATGTCGGCACGTACAAAAGTTCAGTACGCATTGCAATTTGAGTTTCGCATACATCCGGCTAGCACATTTTGAAGTACGGCTGTCTGAAAAGGCTGTTTTTAGCTATGTCGGGGGGTTTAGAAACAGTGTTTTAATAATAACGTTCCGACCTTGTCTGGAGTGTGTTTATTTTCCGTACATTGGCACAATGGGCACACGTGGAGTTGTTTAGTAGAAAAAAACCTATTTACAAACACACTTCAACGCATTTGAAGCGTGAGGTAGGTGGCCTCCTTAATGTTGGTGCAGTGAAGTGTAAGTAGCGTTGTAAAAGCAAATATATCTTAGAGACTAATATCGTACAGCTATATGCAAATATTTAGATTAAGCTTGTCAAAATTAACCTAGTGGTATGATATTTTGATATTATTTTTGTATAATTATAGTATTTAATTATTTCAACATGTTTAATTTAATTTTTACGTATTTATCGTACTGCTATTTTTTATTTTCTCCATGCAACGAAAATATGTTCTCTATAGAGAAATTTTTTCCAGAAAATTTATGCTGGCAGCGTACATCTGAAATCAGTTAAACATAAGGTGCTGCTGTTCTCTGGTGGTTTGGTGAGATAATCAGAATTCTCGCCAAAGTGCTCAAGCTGTCCGGTAGTGGTATATAGTATGTTTGGTACAAGCGTACATTTAGACTCTAGTATATCAGTGATGTATGGGCGAGAGGCCGACGACCGAGCTAGACAAGGAAGAGGCACCTGTGCTCGCGTGTAAATGCGTCGTGACCTTTGCCCTCCTGGCACAGGCGCTGCTCGCGTGCTAACTGGGCATCTCCGTCACCTCGCCGCTCAATTCTGCCTCATTTCGACTCGGGACGGTGAATACAATAAGTTGCTACTACCCGGTTTTTTTGGCAGGTTATTTATTTATTTTCATTTAACATTGATCAAATTCGTGACTATTTCAGAGACATTAAGTTCCTAAACTTACCCGCTGTCATAAAATTTTTACCTGCGGGACAGTAAAAAAAATGTTCCGTTGGTGCTCTGCAGGCACTGGCATTGCACCTGCAGCAAATTATCATAGCAAAATTTTAACTGCGTTACACTGTAAAAAAAAAACAACTCTGTACTGTAATTCGAGGCCCGTTACCTCGGGCATGCTCTCAGGAACTTATTGCGGCGGTTTGTCTGACAATGGAGAGGAAATTTAAGTTTTAGTTCGTGTAGTTTGTATAGTGTGAGATAAAGACACGAAGTAGTAAGAAACCACGTATTAATTCTTGTCCAAGACACAATACAATGGGAACGATAAAATACTAAGAAACATTGTAATTACGTTTTTAAACATACTTAGTCGACATAGCCACGTCAACATACTAAATAATTCTATAATACGTCATGTGGTAGTGTAATATTGTCCAGTACGGTTTCCAGGTGTTGAAATTCCACATTTAGTCTAGAGATTTGCAGCCTGAACATCATTGATATTTTGCTTAGTCTCTCCCCAATGTTAATTTATTGGTTTCCCTGTCCTATTTCTGTTTCACGACCAAAAATTATAAAAGTATAGCAATGTTAACATACCTATTGATCTTACCTTTGATAAGATAACTAAGAAATCATATTTATGTATATTTTATAAAAGTTAACAAAAAATATTAAATACTATTAAATCATGTAAAAAATACATATTTGAGTTCCTAGTTTACTTATTTTTATGTCTACTGAAATGTAAGGTAAATGTATATGTTTCCACTGTGGTACTTTTGAAATGTTTAGTCATGAAACCAAAATATACAAGAAAATGCAATAAATCAATACATAGTCGTGAGGTGAAGTGAGAGGGTTTTACGGTTCTTTAGAGGGGTTCAAGCGCGATAAAATCATAATTTTATATTTTTGTGAAATATTGTTAGTTTTGCAGACGATACTTGTGAGTGCAGTTTCCTCTTACAAATCAATATTAGCTGGCGTAGTTTTCTCGTAACGGTGCGTCAAAGTCAAAATTTGCATGTTCTGCTGTCCTGCAAATAGTGAAAACCAACTGACCTTCTTAAATGAAATATTACGCTGTGATCTTACATCCCATGAGTAGAGATATGGTATGTCGCGAAAATGTTTTGTGCCAGCATACCCTCGAAAACGTCGTAGTTTCTTCCAACAAATATGATTCGGTGGTATACTTCTGACACAACGTAGATGTCTGCAGACCAATAACAGGCATAAAAATATTACAATATCGGGATTCTCATTGGCTCTGTCAAACAGGGTAACAGCGCCAAGTAAAGCCAGTAATCTTCTAGTAAGCTGAACGTGTGTTGATATCCAGTGAACAGTCAAATTTTCCCGCGATAAACCATCTCTTCCCATGAGTAGGGCCCGGTAGTTTTCGCGAAAAGATTTTTGCAGCACTTTGTTTCAGTGCCTTACGTGCGCACCTGCATCTCTGCTTTGTGGTCAGTGATTGGATGCCGTAACACCCAGCGTGTGAAGGTTAAACCTGCAAATAACAGACGTGATGTGTCACAGTTATTTATGTACGGATTGGCACAGTCAAATGAATAATGACTCTGCACAAAACACTCTGCCAATAATCATGAAGTTGAGCCGCAGGTGTACATGTAAGATACTGAAACAAAGTGGGGCAAAAATCTTTTCGCAAAAACTACCGGGCTCTACCCATGAGGTGTGCAGTAGAATATTTTAAAAAAACTCACAGCGTAATATTTTGAATTAAAAAAAAAATCACAAAAATAAAGGAAATAAGTTGCAAATCCAGAACATTTTTTAAATACCAAATTATTTACTTGAAGTTTCTTAACTGTTTTATTACATAGCAAATGTAATGATATTTCTCTATGAATTATTTCAATTAATGAACTCAATTTATGTTCACTATTTGAATGACAGTAGAACATGCAAATTTATACTTAGACATACCGTTATGAGAAAACGGTGTGAGCTAAAATTACTTTGTAAGAAGAAACTGCATTTACAAGTATTGTAAACAAATCTAATACTATTTCATGTAAATATAAAATTACGATTTTATTACACTTGAACACCCTTACCAATGAACGCACAGTCGCCTAAGGTGCATGGTTCATTCAACTTTCTGCACGTTAACAAGTGGGCTGGATCTTGTAATTCACCATATTAACATTGTTCATCTGTGGTAATGTAGCCTCACTTCTTGAACTTTTCTGTTCACAAGGACTCAGGACATTCAAAGTTGTATAAGGGAGTTCGAAGCTCGCATTACTTCCCTACTTCGTCTTATTCCATAGGCATTTTGGAGACGAGTTCCGCCACGGCTCTGCTCGGCGTTTATTAGGCGGTAATTGGGTCGCTTTCGTTGATTGTAGAAAGCACTTGTTGATTTCAGTCCCGGGGGCTGCGATGGCCGAATCGTCAGACCATTCGCCTCTCACCAAGGCGATCCGGATTTTCGCATATGGGAATCGTGCCGAACGATACCGTTGGCCGGCGGGTTTTCTCGGGAATCTCCCGTTTCTCTCTCCCTCCTCATTCCGGCGCCTCTCCATACTCATATAATGGCACCCCTCACCCGCGCTAAGATATAGATGTTAAATGCTGACACACACACACACACACACACACACACACATATATATATATATATATATATATATATCCATGTCTCTTGATTTCAGCCTCAGCGCTTGAAGGATGTGTCTGAACATACGGTGTTTAGGATACGTCCTTTTTTATTTGTTTCTCAATTTCTGAAGCCGTTCTTCTCCTTACTTCTGGGGAACCTACACCCCTAAGCTGATAAATCTGATTTACAGGGGTAGGTCGGAGACAACCTTTAACGATACATCTTGTTTTGTTCAGGGCAACATCTCCTTGTTTTGCATGAGTGAGTTTCGCCAGACGGGGTTCCATACACACGAACACAAGGCAGACGTGCGGAGGACAGTGGCCACGTTGATATTTATAAATATTTCAAAAATTTCTTCAAGCCATAACTTATAAAGTAAAAATATATAATAAGGAAAGTGTATAAATATTATATCTATACTTATTTATATATGACATTTGATCGTGCAACGACATTTTAAGTGCACTGGCAACACTGCACGGAGAAAGTCCCTTGCGCTCCACGTCCAGGTATTATTTGATGTATTTTACGTCAAGTAAAGGAAGAATCATCTTTGGACTTCCCGGGATTCTAACATGCACGCTGCACCCATACTGTGCAGGCCAGAACAGTAGAAATAACATAAAGATAGTGTTGACATGCAACCTCGTATGTCGAAACAATGCAGTTTCCCGCATACAGCAAACTTGTAAGTCATTGTTTTACCTATATATTCACTAATATGTGGGTTAAATAATTTAAATTTATGTTCTTTCATGGTAAATATGTCTACACAATTATTTGGAGATATACTTTGTTTATTATGTTTTAAAGTGCTTTTACTTGTCCTGACATACGAGGTTGCAGCTCAACACCATCGATAAGTGAGACATCTGTGGAGAACAAGAAGGGATTAACTACAGTGCTACGTTGCCACATTGTGTACATAAAATGTCATCGTTCAACTGTTTTGTTTGCCACTAACAATTTCGTCTCCAATTTAGCCAAGGATTCGCGTGGTGGTCTTATTATGCGGGTTTTTCTAGACTTCTTGTTTAATCGCCAACTTATATATATATATATATATATATATATATATATATATATATATATATATATATATATATATATATATTAAAATACTGAATTGTAAAGAGTTTTCCTGCACCTTACAAATACACAATCATTAAAAAGTATTAACACTACATCATAAATTACGCACCCTCTTTTACAGTAGTTCCCGTTTTATAGGTTATACTTATCGTACGGTTTGTGCATATCCATACCGCTGTTGCATAGATTATGCGTAGAAAATAAACGACCACAAATAATTATGTCGTGATGTGCATAAAATAGGTTTACGCTAAAATAAATTACGATATAGTAAATATGGCAAACATGAGCTTTTCAAGAACCAAAGCAACGAAATAATTTTGCCACGCAGTAAAAGATAGCAGTTTCAACAGACTAATTATTTGCGGCACCCCAAAACCAACCATTACCAAAACTGGTAACAAGCCAATATTTAATATGAAGGACCTGAACTCGTTACCAACACGATAACACGAGGAAATGACTAGTAATTAGTGCAACACTGTTACAACAATCGATTACATAATTTTTAATTTTTTTTAATACGTATCAAGGCCTTGCTCTTCACATTTGTAGAAATTTCGAAAATGTTTTTTTAACGTGAATTAATTCATATATCAAAAATCCATCTTACATTTTTAACACTCTTATGTATAATCGTTTGTAGCTGAATTTTTATATTACAACACACCTAACGGATTTTTAGATTTTTGCCCCTGAAATATCACATGTTTTGTTGTCAAAACAAGCCAAAATGAAGCCAAATAATTTTTTGGTAGCAAACGGTATATTATTTTCAAAAACGCTATGCTAAAATTGTGTATCGTATGACTGTACAAAGTCTCGAATTTTTTCGAAGCATTTGGTTATAAAAATTCGAGTTATTTGCAATTGTTTGAAATAAATGGAAGATCATGGCCTTAACTGTGGATGACAAGAATGTTTCTATACCCTGTATTTATTTTCTCTGTAAGATTCCTTTACCGTGGAGGTCTATCGCCATCCCCTAGAAAATACCGCAACTAATTTATAAACTACATAGTTAAAATATACAGTTACTGTTTACCTTGGAGTTTTAATAGATGCCACAGTGGGGAACATGAGTACCCGAACATCATCAGCTAACGGCAACTTATGCCACCATTTACAATGTGAAAATTTAAGTGATTTTCTAAGGAATCGAACCCGGGGTCCCTTTGTTGGATACAAGTGGTGTGACCAGTACGCCATCGCAGGTTTCCTGCTACAAAATGAAACTCTCAGTACTGAATGGCTCATTGAAGATGATTGTCAACAGAAAATACTGCACATCAAGTCTGCACCGTGCACGTAGAAGCGACTATAATATATAATGACGCGCGTGTTTTGACGTTGTTGACGCATCGAGTACGCTATTACACAGACCGGGACATGGAAACCTTTCTCCAGCTTCACAATGTAGGCCGGGTTGCGAGGTTCACACCCTGCACACTAGGTGTCTCACCTAACAACTTCCGTCACTGTTTGGCGAACGTTCCCTCTTCCTCACAATCATCATTGTTTGGGATGCTTGTGATGATTTTTTAAATTGTTTTGAATTTCCACCTTAAAATCGTTACGTTTTTTAAATGCTTCAATTAAAATACGTTTTGGTGTGGGTAAATTTCGAAGTTTCGTGAAGAAATTGGCATGCTTACGTGTCTGTTGTTTCACTGCAAATGCTATTATAATACGAAATACAGAAAAGCATACTCTAGCGGCTACTATTAGAACTACGCCGTAAGAAACAATTCTCGAAGTACATGTCCCGGCCTGTAGTAATAACATAGGCAACTGTTTGGATCATCCTCAGCCACGGTCGTAGATGTACAGGTCCGGACACTCGCCTATCTACCAATGTATGACCTCCTTGTTGTTTGACTGCAGTTCGTCAAGTTACCGAGAATCTTGTACTTTTTGGCGCTGTAATCCGGGTGGTCGGACTTAAAACTCCGCCCACGTTTTCCATTGTTTACATTATAAAGTAAATATTGCTGGATCCATACTTTAGGATTGTGAGCGAAGGAAGTAATTCATAAAAATACGTTATGATAAATTGTTTATCTTAGTGGGAGGGAAGTGGGCGGAGCTTGAGCCCGACCGCCCTGATTGCAGTGCCAAAAATGAACAGCATTATCGGTAACTTGGCGGACTGCAGCCAAACAACAAGGGAGTCAAGTTTCTCAGCGAGTGTCCGGGCCTGTTCTTTTACGCCGTGGCCTCAGCAGCATCACGGTTGTAATAAGCTCCTGACAATCTGCTTCATAGAGCACGTGGGGAGAAGTGTACCAACATACTCCCTCCAATTACTAGCGAGTGTTTTCATAAATGTATCTCCCTAGGGCGAAGAAGAGGCATGGTTTTGCATAATACACGGCACGACTCATAATCACAGATGCGGGGGCATGTATTGCTTTCCTATTCAGTACAGGATATTCGTAAACCTATCAGAAATATTTCGGAAGGTAAATATATATTTTTTAATTTAATTATTGTACAGTATTTAAACCTTGTGAGCAATTGGCATAGTCAAGTAAGAAAAAACATCACACTTAGAAACTAAAATACAACATTTACAGAACAATTAAAAAATTCATCGGTGTTATAAAAAGATTGTCAACCAAGCATTTAAAAAATACAGCTTTAAACCTCTTTTTGCTCACAGTCAGTGCACTTTGGCTTAAGTTGTTGTACACTAAGGTAGACATATATTTAAAATTGTTTTAATTCTAGGACAAACTTATGATTTATCATTAACTTATAAGTATTACGTTTATTGTAACAATGGAAATCTTCGGCTTACAAGTAATTGCTATGATTCTCTTTTACATGGACCGTACTTAGATAAATATACAGATATACATATTAGTAACAGTAAGGATAGATTCTTGTTTCAACTATTGTCTACATTTAGCATTCCAATCAGAATTTATTAATATTCTCACAGCTTCTGTTTATACCAGTGTCATTACCCCATAATCGCAGTCCGTACAGAAGAATACTGTTAAAAGATCGTAATAAGCACTTTTTACATATTGTTTAGAGATCCTTCTTCTCAAGCGTGACAATAAAATAGACAACACATGAGAGTTTAGCACACACATGATTAATATGTTCAGTTCATGTTAAATGGCTGTCCAATACAATGACCAAGAGCTTGGCACTGTTGGTACAGTCTACCATTGTACGGGAGACTATTTTGTTTAAACAAAAACAATATTTTGAGATTTACTTACATTCAAAGCTAGTTCATTGGCTGAAAACTAACACTGTGTATTAGTATATGCAATATTCATGAATTCACTGAGCATGGTATCTGGACTCCTTGTGCAATGTGTTTCAGTTATGTATCGCTACGTAAATCTTAGCTAGACTTGTAGCGGATGTATACAGGGTAGCCAAGAATAAGTGTTACAAATTCATAGGGATGGTATATGTGCATGTCTGGAACATATTTGATTAAGGAACCCATGTCCGGAAACGCCTCTTTATACCTGAAAATAACACTAAAATGAACAGGGGTAGTTAGGCAACTTGGTGACAACAAACCAGTGAAAACATCACGTGGTCATCATGTTGTGTATCTTACGTACTACCCGCAAGGATGAACTGTTGGCCAGGATACATGCCGCGTTTCAGACCATCGGAAACACAGCAGCTGTCTTCGGCTATGTGCGACGCGACATATCACGGTGTTGCACTGCATGTATTGGGAGTGGCGGAGGACATTTTGAGCAGCACATGTAAAGGGTACACATTACTGAATAAACCTGAGTGGTAATACAGATACACATGTGTCGTTATTGACATCCGACGACACCGCCCCCGCCAGGTTTCCTACCTACCCCTGTTCATTTATTGCGCCATTTACAGGTATAAGGATGTATTTGCGGACATGGGTTCCTGAATCAAATATGTTCCAAACATGCACATCTACCATCCCTATCAATTTGTAACACTTATTCTTGGCCACCCTGTATGCTCTTACAATCAGAATTTTTAATTAGTACTTTCACGAAGATTCAAAAATTTTAGAAGAAATTTCATATTATTTAAGGTAAAATAATACGGAAATAAAAGTGTTAAAATTTCTCACAGTCGTTGAAATACTGTTACTACTCATTAATTGCTAACTTTTTTTACTAACGTATGATATGACAATTTCATGTAACAATCGTGTACATTACGTTTCATTTAACAAACAAAAAAATTCATGTTCTTGATGCAAACATCCAGCACCTGTCGTTTCTATGAAAGCCTACCTAAAGATATCAGCCGCGTTGGGGTTACACTTATGCAGACAGGCATGTTATTTTTTTTTGTAGTATATAACTCGCAAGACTCAGCACATAATTAGATAAGTTGTGGTTTTATTCAAAGCCATGTTTAAATATTTTTGCAAAATAAATTATGGTTTGGTTTCTTCTGTAAAAAAACTTTATGCCGTTTAGAAAAAGTTTGCACAGGTTATCATCGCATCGATGCTAACTAGTTTTGCAGTCTCTGTACCATTCGAATTTTAGTACAGCAGTATTTCATCGAGGGTTAAAATTACCACAATATACCCTGTGTAAAACTGTATGCTCATGTGGTATTTGAACGGAGACGATTACGTCAAACAGCAGAAAGAGTTAATTTTATTCGTGGCAATACACAAGTTCCATTACCACGCCAGACGATGATGAGTTTAAAAGGAAAGAATTTTACGCAAAACCCTCCAGATGTTTTCTAAAACGTTATTAATCATCGCGTTACAGTATCCTCATGACAGGGTAACGTCATTAATCTTCTTTTAATCGTGGTCGTATTTCATTTGGTTCCCGTTCTCCAAACGCTTTCTTCTCTCAACAACTTTTCATATTAATTCCGTCGTAGAAATTAGTATAATCCTCTTGTGGGCTCCATCCCGTATTCCTTTCGTCATGATTATTCTTCTGCTCCTCACTCAGACAGACGTATTGTTTGTTTGGAATTAAAATTAACTTGTAATTCTCCATCTTGCGGCCTGTATTTCACGTAAAAGCTGACAGTGTTTATATGAAAATATGATTTTCGAAATAAAATGGTTGCTTACGTAAACTGACACATTCAGGTGCCAGTTCTTATAGATAATGTTCATTGCCGTATAATTAGATATTATTAAATTGCACTATTAATATGTGTACTCAAAAATTATATCGATCAGTTGTACCCAATTATCCAAATTTTTTTGTACTGTAGCCAAATTCGTGATGCATATTTTGAACCATGTTATTCGTGACATGTAATTTCCCATTCAATTTAAATGCGTGTTTTCCAATGTCTGAACCTAAACAGTTCGGAACTGAAAATGTTTACTATAAAGATTCGCATTGTCCCTTTACATTGATGCTAGCATTTACCTGAAGTCTGGCAGTTGTTAAATTAGATCATTTTAGGTTACCTTTATATTATTTGCAAGTTTGCGTACACATTTATGTCAGACATGTAAACTGACTTGCCCTTAGGCAGTTCTCTAATTTCAAAAATTATATGTGACACATTGTTCGTCAAATTAAAAAAAAAATAGTATGCGTTATGTGAGCTTTACTTCTCGTCGACAACGAGGTCATTAGATAAGGTGACACACAACTTGGTACAGAGACAGTAGTTGGGAGAGGAGTCGGCCATGGCCTTTGTTAAAGAATCATCCCAGCATTCGCCTGGAGCGATTTTGGGAAACCTTGGGAAACCGAAGTCAGGATGGCCGTAGCCCCAGCGGGTTGGGGGGGGGGGTGATACGAGTTCAACGCGTTATCGTTGTGCCCCTCGCTCATTTACATACACCCCGTATGTATTTTATATGTGTGTATGCATGTATAATACAAGAAATATTTATTTATATCATATTGCGACAAATAAGTGGTGATATAATGGGCTTGCAGTGTATTTCCTGGAGTTTTTTTTTTAGGGAGAGGGTGATCATACTTTTTAATGCCATTTTTAATTTCTCCTTTTTCTATATAGAGCATCCCGAGTATTGAAGATCCCTCTGTTTAGCACTGTCTAAAATCTTCCTACTTCGTAAAACCTATTTTTTTCGCCATGGTAAATAAATCATTTAACCTCTAATTAGCTGTGATCTGGTCATCTTAAATCGGTTAGATGACCCCGCAGCTCATGTATCTGACTGAGGCATTACGTTTAAAATCAACATATATTTTCCATACTTTAAACATGATTTCCATAAGAATTTCTTAATTTTTCAGTAATATTTGTAATAAAATTTTTTATTAGTTATCTACGAATTTAATATATATTATAAACTTTTCCCAGTATTCTTTCACCCCACTCAAAAACTTACGTATTAATGAATATTCGATAGCATAATGATTTTTTTAAACTAAGAAACTCATGGAAATTGATTTAATGTTTTAATTACCTTCATTAAACACCCATATATAATTAAAAAATTATTCATTCCTCTTTTCAACCCTGATTATTTCTCCTGTTTGCAACCGAATTCATTACAGTGACTAGGGCTTTCGTTAGGAAATTGTCTATTACAATACGTTTTAGTGTCTCGTTGTATTCTATAAACTATGAAATAATGTATAAAACCTTAGATAAAGTTACGTGATCTTTCAATTTGATAAAATATGAAATACGTGATTATGTTTGTGTTTTACGATCGTAACGTATTTTTATAATATGTATGAAGTACAAACATTTTATGCATAAGTATGTGTATATATATGTACATATACCTACAGGCTGTCCGGAAAATACCTTCCCATATCTCGTGAAATGGCAGGGATAAAGTAACTGTTCATGGAGGACCTTCCACACTACGGATTTTGCAGCACCTTCAGCTGCAGCTGTCCACCGGACACTCGTTCCGGGATTCACCTCCACATGTTCTAATAGCCGTTGTTCCATATCCGGTGTGCGAGTTGTTCGAGGTCTCCTGCGATCCCGTGTTTGTGGCGCAAAGGATCCCGTTTCGTACTAAACATCTTTTCTGATGGTGTACAGCGTCCTGGGTATTTGGCGGCACACACGGTACGTCACCGTCGGTTGCTTCCATGTGCCTGCCCGTAGCAGTAGACCATGTCCGACATCTCCTGCGTCGAATAGTAGACGTTTATTATGTGCTGCAACCTGAAGATAAGGATACGAACACACATACAGCGGTGTCACTACAGTGCATGCCCCATTTGAACACTACAACACATCGAATGAATATACCCGACTGATAGAGCAATGTACGTACTGTAGTAAGCTGTGATACTTGTAACGGTTCTTGTATTGCGTTCGTGCTTCATACACATGCAAACACGATGTGCTACATGGTCTCAATCGTCTCGTGTCCGCATCCGTTATGTACCAAAGAACTCTGTGTGTAACAGAGACATTACGTTTATGACGAAATGCAATGTTTAATGATATTGGGATCTTCAAATCAACAGCAAATACTGCTTGATACCTTCCACGCTTATGAAAATACCAGGGGTGGCTACCCTCTAATTGCATACACTTTGTTTACCGGCAGAAATTCCGAGCATTTGAAGATGGTTTATTGAGTACTGTTACCTGTCCAACAAAAAAACGTTCTAATGTTACATCTATCTAGGACCCTTCGTTGACATGCAAACTCAAATCAGAAATGAAGTATAAGCAATAGTCCCAGTAACAACACAGTCACACAGTCTGTACACCTGTGTCCATAACACAAACAAAAGCCGTAAAAAGACATCGGGTTGCAATACACAAAACTTTACGAACGTTTTCCCAATTCACGATATCATTATTAAATGTGGCTTCTGGGACTACCGCTGCAGCTTCATTTCTGATTTGAACGAAATCGATGGCTTCTAGACAGGTGCAACAGGAACACCATTTTTCCTACCTTCAAATGTATGGAAAACCTGACAGTAAAAAAGTTGTATGCAAACAGGAGGCAGCCACCCCTGCTATTTTTCTACCGTTGGTATAAATACATAATGTTCATAATTTCGGTAACGTTCGCAGTAAGTAGAGTTATAATCAATACAAAAATTGTAAAGAAAAAAGCTTATTTTCCAAAAGAAGAATATTAACCTCCTATAGCATGTATACTTATTGATACTTATTGTGAGTTAGTATGTCTCAACGACAAATCTTTCGTTAATTGGAAAAATAGGTATTGCTGTCGAGCAAATGTTAAAAGAATTTTTTTTTTCAGCAAACACTTGTTTCTTATACTGCCTTTTGTGTATAAATGAAAATTATTTTATAATTAAAAAATTGCCTGATATATGTATGTATATATATATATATATATATATATATATATATATAGAGAGAGAGAGAGAGAGAGGGAGAGGGAGAGAGATATGTAGAAAATGTACTAGTTATCAGGTGAGGCATTTTAAAAATACCCATTAGTCTTAGAGCAAGTGGCAATTTATATCTTGGTCTGTTATTGAAAACACTAATTCCTACGTTAAGGTTCCTACCTACCTGCGCTGGAAACGCTTTGCGGCGTGTTGTGATTAAATCATTTTTTGAGGAAACTACTCTACGCGCATTACACGTGTATGTCTGCGAAAAGAACGCACACTTCAAAAAAACGTTTCTGTAAGTTTAAAAATTAGTACAGCTTATTAGAAATATTATTTTTTGGCCCCTCAAAATGGTTACAAACGGCATTTTCAGACTGCCGTATCTAGAAATGTATCGACCGGATTCGAAAAGCGCTATGATAGATGCATGCGTTAGACTTTAAACGATAGTTTCCACAAATAAAATTACATGGTAACTACTTAAAGTCCCGTAGGAAGATGATTAATAGTAAAGGTCCAGTTGCGTGGCAGGCGCGTTCAGACGATACTGCGTTACATACGCCGGCTGACGACGCCGACGCCCTTGGCGCGTTATCGATTTTGTGCCTCACACACACTAACGCAGCCTCCCTAGATAAGAACCTTAAGTTTTGAAATAAAACTTTTATTAGCCTAATTCTTTGGCAGTTTTCTGGGCGTAACAATGCCTGTGTGTATCCTATAGTTAGTTGTATACTTGTACGTCTGTGATAATTTCCTAATAATATTAAGAACTAATTAACAGGTTTTAGGAATAGTAGATGACTGTCTCGAAGTTAAACTTTATCTACGAATTCAGCTGGTATCAAATCCATAACTTCCCGTACTACGTCACGTAATTTAAATTCACCACGACAGAAAATTCTTCCACGGTAGTAAATAACTGTTAACGGGAGTCCCACTCAATTAGAAGTAAAAAAAAGGCTAGAAATTTTCTTAACTGTAATCTGGAGTCGTCCATTTATCAGTCACGCAATATTTCGTTTGAAGCTCGTATTTTTATTTGCTCGAAGTAAGCCAATTAGCTGGCGTGACTCACGCTTGATTTCACCGGGGGACCGGCCCCTGGGTAAGAATATTCGCGCGTGTCACGTGTCCCTGGGGGGTGTGGACGCGATGAACGTCCGCCACTTCATCTCAATTAACACGCGGTAACTGGGGCTCGCCTGATGAAGGGAAGAGTTAGGCGGTGGTGGAGGGGGATGGTACCTCGGGGGTCCCGCCGTCACATTTTCCAATTAGCGAATGGGACGCGACGAGTCGGGCGGGAAAAAAGGGGGTGGACTCGCGGAAATTGAACAAGGAAAAGGAACTCCGTACATCGCCGCCAACCGGCCGAGGTCAGAGTTTCCGTGTCGCGGAGGTCTCTGACGTGTCGACCTGCAGGTCGTACATCGATAACAAAAATGAAGGGAAGAAAAACTCTTCAGTCTGTACTATTAAAAGCGCCTAAATAATGGCTCACCAGCAGGACAGCGTCTAATTTGGGGGGGGGGGGGGGGCAAGTGGGGTATTTACCCCGAGCCTTACATTCTAGGTGGCCTCGCGTTTGAAATAAAATAAAGTAATTATCAATAATGGAAACGAACTGGCGTTTTACTATATGTGGCACAACAATACGAAGAATTCATTTAGTTTTGTAATGACGGCATTTTAGTAAATTACATTATTTTTGCATGGCTCGCATATATATAGTTATAATATTACTGTGTGATCTGAATACATTTTAATGTTACTTGCTATAATGTTTATGTAAGTGACTACATGCCAACACACTGATACATATGCCATACCTTAACAATTATTACTGCATATAAATAGGAGAAAAAAAGGGAGGAGGAGGGGTTCAGATTTATGTTGCCCCGAGCCTCACATTCTCATAAAATGGCCTTGTTCACCAGGGTGTTCCTGGGTCGAGACCTACGACGTGTCGTCCGCACATAGCCGATGCATTCGTCTTCTGGTATCATAATGTGATCACTCAGGTGTCCACAACGGTCACCCAACAACCAGACGTAACGCTACTTAAAATTAGTAGCCTACTAAGTCGCTCCACTTAAACATAAATCAAGCTCAGACTTACGATATTCTGTAAGGTATAGTAAAGTCACCGTAATTAGGATAACGTGATTTAGTTACCGAAATCTCCACTGCATAAGTCAACCTCCTGAAGGGTCCACCTCTTATTTTACGCATTCGAGATCCAAAAATACGGAGAACTAAGACGACAATGTGCGCACGTCACGCCTCACCCTAGCCTCTGTAGACGCATGTGACTGAACTGGCTGCATTCTTCTCACCGACTCTGAGACATTCAATGATGACCCTATTTTTTTTACGGCGCAATATTAAACTGGTGTTTTAACATTGCGTAAATGGATCTACAAGGAGCAATTTCGTGCCGTAGCCGCTAGGAGCACTGCTAGTACGAAGCTGCATTGCATTGTAAAAACAACATTATATATATATATATATATATATATATATATCAAGACGTAGTGAACGCCTGTGAAACAGTACGACACCATGGGGGAGTATTTGAAAGGGTGTGACAGTGCATGATCCACGGGGCTAGCACAAGGTCTGAATGAAGGTGAGGGGAGTGAAGTCAAAAGGGGGGAGATGTAGCCACCAAATTTGCCAGCCGTCATACTGCTTTAACCTCTAAAGTACATATCGGACAGCTATTTTTTATAGTAAACTAATGTATTACGCTCTTAAATTGATGTTTTAGGTTCAAAACTCTATATTTTAGCCCTGTTTACACACCTCCGAACTAATATTTCCTCAATTTTTTTTTAATTAGTCGGCCATATTGATACCAGCCACGTCAAGCGTTTGTTTGGTTACAATTCCCGGCGACATGCTCCATCTGGACCCTTCTAACATCTTTGGCATGATCCGACATGTGCTTTTGTGTGTGGGAACAAGAGGATGTCATTTCGAACATTCACTGTGACTGTCTGAGTTTATAACACTTCACCATCAATGCTAAGAGGATATAAATTATGGTATCTGCGATCAATAACATTATGCAATGACTGTTAACAAAAGGAATTACCTTACAACACAATGAACTAAACTTTCATTAATAACTCGAGAACTAATGGTTTTCGGACATATGTTTATATGAACTTTATTCCCTTGTTTTGGTGTAAGAAACCTACCCCCGAAGTTTGTAAATGTATTTCAGAATCCTGTATATTTAATTATTATAAGTTAACAGTTATCATTTATGCAGAACTATTTATTCACATAGTAATTGATTGCCTTCTAGGTAGCACTGTGCTTATTCAGATTTTGTTACCAAGCCTTTCCACCAGGAGAGCTCGTAGCTCCAACCACTGTCTTACTTCCAAAGAGGTATGCTATATTGCGTTGGTGTTGTTTTTGCTAATGATTCAATCCATATCCGTTTCCAGGTCTCGCCTTTATGAGTACAAAGATCGATTTTATGACTTTATACCCTACCTATCAACTTTAAGTTCGATGTTCCAATTATATATGTATCGTCAGCGAGCGTCACTCTGTTATTACGATATCTAGCACAGCATTTCATTTATGACTCTTACTAACAAGTTCGTAAATTTGTGTATTTTTAAATAATTTTTTTACGGTTTTTCTTTCCGTATACTTGTTCCTTTGCTCTGGGTGGAAGACGTGGTGTTTGACCATAATTTTTATAAGCTTTAAAATTATACTACCTTGTGCAGAACTTGACTTTTATTTTTCTACCTTTTACAGGAGTCTGTGTTTTTTTTATAGTCACGCTGCAGTTAATACTTAACATTTTTATTAGATTTTCACAGCTGTAGAACTTTAAATAAGTGTCACGCACGTACGTCTTATAAAACGTTTTTACGCTGTGGGCTGTTTGTGTAAGTCAGTACTTTTCTACCTTATGTTGTACCTGTCTTCTTGTAACTCTTGCACAATATTATTCTTCTTGTGCTTGTCAGCACTGGTAGAGTTTGTGTTACGAGTAGTTAATTTATTTAACATTTTTAAAGTTCAAAACCAACCTAACCACAACACACACTCTTGAGCAACTCACCCAAGTCACAACAATATGTTTAAGTTTGTCATTGTACTTTGTGTTGCAGAATATTTTGCCTTTGGTATACAGCCTAGAGTATTATTGTTAACCTTTTGTACGACAACGCCGAATTTGTTTACAGTGTTTTATTAACTTTTACTTGTCACTTTACATGTGATAGTTTTTTTGAAATATATATTTGAAAGTACATACATTTATAATATTTTTTACTAGTATGATATTTTCGTGTTTGTGACCTGTACACTGTAATACTTAAGAAGTATAAGTTAATTTTTAAAATTACTATTTTTAGGTTTTGCTTATATGTTGAAGTTACGATTTATTTGTTTTGACGTTTTCATTTCTTTGAGAATATGTTAGCTTGTGTTTCAAAATTTCCCCTATATGTTGAATTTGTGCTTACATATTTTATACTTTTTTCTTGTAGGTTGAACTCGGCTTTATGGTTTCTTTTGTTCGACTTTGTAAATTATTTTTCATCGTTTTAATTATTTTCCTGTATGTATTTTTTGTAATTTTCCTTGTAAGTAGAACACTGAAACAAAAATTTTTAGATTTTTTTTAAACAACCTTGTTATTGTGTTTAAAATTTGAAGATATACTACAGCCTGCACATGACAGATTGTTCTTTTAACAGCCCAGACTGTTGTAGCAATTATCTACACAGTATGGGAAGACGTAATCTGATCACTGCACAGTTTTAACCCTTTCAGTCACTAACTAACAATTTTAGATTTCTTGTTGTAATAGACTGGTTACATAACGACTAGCTATGCCTTCTAGCATTACAACTGACGTGCTCGCTCTGGCTCAGGAACCAATGAATAATGTGTTTTACAGGGGCATTATTGGTTGAAGCTTAGTACAAGTAATGACTTCAATTTTAAATGTCATTTTATAGTGTGCGAAACATAATTTAATAAACCTATGGTTAATTTTCAGTTCATTTTAGACAATATAATCAATTAATGTGCAACTGCCGTCCACTTGGGGGACACAGTATGTTATAAGAATACGAGTGCTGTGTTTCCAATAAAAAAATACATTTAATAAGTTTGTAATAGCACAGAATGTTAAATTTGTTTATGCAATTCGCAATTACAATTCTAAAAGCTTAACATCTAACGTGATATTTTTTATGCCGTGGGCTGTACATTGTATTATAGATGTCCGTTATTGAATAACAAATATAATAAGTTGTGAATATATCATTTAATTGCAACAATATGAAGGTTTCCAGTGCGCGACATCAATAAGCACGAATTTCTTGAAGCAATATTTTACCATAAACCTGAAGGTAAATTTTGGGAAATTAAGCCAGTTTACTGCTATCGGTGAATCATTGCCTCGAAAAAAAAAAGTAGCAGTGTTCGTTCTTTTCGACAGTGCGTCGCTCTCCGTTTTATTGCTTTCGGGATTCGCTTCTACGGAATGTCACGCCACATATCACGGTGAAAAATGGGCTCCGAGTGGAAATTGTACGTACAGCGAATTAAAAAGGGAGATTACCAGGAGAACAATTAAGCTAGGTATTTTTCAATGGGCGGTGTTTAAAAAGCGTTTTTTTTTTCGCTTGGTGTTTCTGCGTATGATTGAAATGGTTCATTCGATTCACCCCTCCTTCATCCCTCCTCTTCTCATCTCTGACGAGGAGCCATCATTATCAAGCGAGCTAAGCCAAGCGTTAACTTGTCAGCGGGTGCATGTCGACGCGTGACGGATATTTCCCTGATTCCTCGTCGATATAAACTGTTTGGCTTGACAGCTCGCGCCGATAATATGCTTCAGCGGCGACTGGAATCCCTTTTTGGCAGACAGATCCCAGAATGCACTCAGGTGGAACGGCTACTCATTATGTGCAGGGCCATAATGCCAACAATTGAAAAATAAAATTGGAAAATTGCGGGCGTGATTCAAGTTGTAATAGGCGCACTAGTTCATAATTTCCACTGCTCATATTTTTTTTGTATTTTTTGTATACTGAATATTTTGTAAACTTAACGGAAATAGTTATTGGAGCATCAGGAGTATTAATTTTAACAACAAAATTGACTGCGCAAACTAGCTAACACAAAAACCACTCAAAAATGTAATTTATTTGTAGTCAGATAGCAATAAAATTCACTACACTTATTCGTAAACTTGGAACATAATTAAGAAATGAAGACAAAATAACCATATCTTATGTAGCCTACATGTGTTTTATATTTATTGTAGCCATCTCCGGCAATGTTTATATGAATAAAGTTTTGGCGATGCTTACAAAAGAGTTAATTCGAAGAAAAAATTATAAACACCAGAGTGGAGATTGTAAGTAATTGGCACATATTTTACCCCGGGAATATATTGCCTAACGTCTATAATTAATCCTGTAAATATCAGTGCCGACGAGCAGAAGCGGGTATGCGAGAAACGTGAATAAATGGACCGTTTTCATGGATGATCATCATTCTAGGCGTGTTGCCGAGTGGCGTTATTCATTTCTCGGACAAACGTCTATCAGCCGAAGCTCTAGCATATCGCTCGGCGACCCGGGCAGGGAGTGATAGTCATCATCTTAAATTTTTATATTTTTTGTCATAACTTTTCTCCTGTGTACATTTTTGTAACTTTAATATAACTACGAAATAGAATACATGCTGATACAATTGTAACAACAGTAATGGAAAATAAAGATTTATGGTGTCAACAATTGTGTAAATTTGTATTCTATCCCGTAGTTAGGTTAACGTTCCTAAAATTTACCCAGAAGAAAAGTTATCATACAAAATACAAAATTCAAGATGGTGATTATCACTCACTCTTAACGGTGTTCAAGTGAGAAAATTCTTAATGTTATATTTTTACGAAATAGTGTAAGTTTTGTAGACATTGCTCGGAAGTATGTTTTTCCCGTACAAAATGACCTCGCTCTCGCTCTCGACGAGACGTAAAGTCCACTTACTTACCCACCTACTCGTTAAGTGCAGTCTTCGAAATCCGGGTTTTGAAGATTTATCTAAATCCTCCACAGCTCCGTGTGTAGCAGCACAGATCTGACTTCCGCTACTGCAACAAAAAAAAAGTTATTTATGCAAATTATGTCATAAGGCCTAAGGTAATTTATAGGCAAAATATTTACAGGTAGTATTGTTAGAGTATTTAAAGATGTCACATCAAGTACGCTAAGGCTTTTAAATTTTAAGGAAACAATCAAGGTCAGATCGAATTCTAACTCGGGTAATATATTTTAATAAGTGTAGTAACTTTTCACAAGTGTAAGTTACATAACACATTTAAACTGTCGTATGAGATAGTTCCTAATTTTTAAATACTGTATTGAGCGATGCATATTTGGAGTAGAAATACAAATGCATTGTTATTTGATATTTCTTCCATGATGAATAAAGCAAGCAACTGAAACATGACTATAATACGCATACAAACATATGAGTCATACATGTGAATGTTTAAAAGTGTTAAAACGAAAGAAGCGTGAAGGATTTAATATAACAAAAGTTGCAAGTGTTGAGTGAAATACTCGACTTCATTTTGTAATGATAATTTGACGCTTAGTTTTGTCCGTTTGGCGACGTCGAGGCATCATCATAGCCTGGTTTACAATTTCTCTGTAACATTAATAGAATGCTTGTAGGATTTCTGAGTGGATTGTAAGTTCACTTCCGACAGTCACACAAGCAAAATTAAAATATCTGTTTCTGTTACCTTTGATCTGTAAATCAACACGCACTATGATGTAAACAAAGTTGTTCCTAAAATAAAGGTTATATTAACCCAGTATGTCGTCCTCAATGGTTCATCCTTCTCCAGAACACAGACGAGAGCAAACATAACATTTTACGTAGAATGATATTCGATGCGACTTGGTCCCTGGCAATCCTACATAATGTACCGTCATTGATATTTTTTGTTCATTACGGTGCTGCCCAAATTGCTACAGGATTTATCAGGCGGTTTTCTTAATACCTTGGAAACTATGAACAAATAGAATTCCTATGCTCAAAATTCACTAAAAAACACCTACTCATGTTTTCCCATAACTAATTTTTTTCCAAAATTTGTATTCCTGCAGTGTTAATTCCTTTTTTTCATTGCAATTGTTTTTTTTTATCAGAGAGCTATATCGGGAAATGTGACTTGGCTTCACCGAATATGATTTAAAATGTAAATATCTTTTCTTGCTCGTTTGAAGGTTTCAAGGTAACTAGTGTCCTTCAACAATACAGTTAAGAGGAGTCCTCGACTGGCGCATGGACGGCGTTGCAGCGTGTCACACGTATCCTTTTTTTACGCAAACCCGCTTAACTTATTCATATTATGTTTATTTACGAAAAGAAAACACATTCGAAACTATGCTTCTATGTTTTAAAAAATTCAGCACGCTTGTTAGAAACATGATCTTCGGGTCTCTCAAAATGGCTAAAATCAAATTTTTTTAGACTGCTGTAACTCCGATAATATTACCTGAATCCGTAAAGTGCAAAACGAGAGGCGTACTTCATAGTATTAAAAAGTAAAATGTTGTGGTCACCGCTAAATGTCCCGTAGGAAAAAGACTACAGGGAAAACCTTGCCCGCCAGTTTGGTGCGCTGCGAATAGAGGCGATATGCTTCTTGTCAAGCGTGGGACAGTGACTCTTATCGCTCCGATGTTCCCACGTGTCAAAGGTGGAAATTGAACACCGGCGAAGACTCCTCTGAAGGTAGCCGCCTGGGCGGACGTATTTTGCGCGTTCCAGTCCAAGAATTGGAGAGCCGAGAGCGACCCAACACGTGTAACACACCTCGCCCTACCCTCCAGGTCCAAGTCGGTGAACCAGCATGCGTTCTTCTCGTCGACAACTCTCCTCTACGAGTTACTCATTGCTAACCACATAATCTTATTACTAGAGACATGAACTTTTCGCGAAAAGAAATTTGCCTCACTTTGTGTCAGTGACTTGTGTGCACGTCTGCAGACTTGCTTCACGGTCAGAGATTGGATGTTTTGACATTTGTGTGTCGTGGGGTTTTACACGCAAATCACAGACGTGTGGTGTTATAGTAACCTTATTGTGATTGGCACAGTCAAATGAGAAACGTCACAGTTCAAAGGCACGCTGCCAATATCTATGAAGCAGAACTGCAGACGTGCACATAAGGCACTGGAACAAAGTGGGGCAAAATTCTTTTCGCGAAAAGTTCATGTCTCTACTTATTACGTAATATTTGAGATAAAGTCGTTGCACCCGCCTATACCTTGTAAAATATTCTTACCGAAAATGATCATGCTTAAAAAGAACCACGAAAGCACCCCTTATTAACAATTTTGTCCACGAGAATTTTATATTTTAAGATTGGTAGAGGACCTGAGAAGAGTTTACACGCGTGTAACAATCATTGAATGCAATTTTTTTTTTGCAGGCATACGAAAGACAATATTTTGTGGCAGGTACAAAATATTTTGTTGGTGTGTTGTGACAGCCAAATATACGTACAGCTCACCACAATATCAGTTTGTGTTTACTACAAAGTAATTTTACTGCGTCACTCAAGTACGTAGGCCTTAATTATACTTCCATCGGCTGAAGTTTTGCATACCGTTCAATGGTTTGGGTAGGCGACCACCTTAAGAATATATGTTATTAATATTTTTTATTAAATTGTTACGTTCGGAACGTATTATGACATACATCAGCATTTAATATATTTTTATAGACAATACGTGCTTATTCTTGCCCATAATTTCCGATGTAATTCAAAAACCCTTAATCACTACATGCGATCTCATAGATCACAACAGTAATGATAATAATCACATTTGACATGTAAATAAATATTCAGACATTATATAATGCCTTACTTGGCTTTGAAATGAAATGATAATCCACTACGTTTTCCCGCCTTCGGGCAGAGTCAAATTGTACACGAGTGAAGGCCAATGATAAGGCTGGGCCGGCCGCTCGACTAGCGAGACATGCATGTCGCCCGTCCGATCCGAGGACGAGGTGAAGGTGAGATGAGTGCGGAGCAGCGATGGAATGAGGGAGGCGTGGGAAAGGGGAATTTCCCGAGGAAACCCACCGGCGAACAGAAACGTACGCCACATTTCCCACCAGCGAAAAATCCGGGACAGAACCCGCCGGGGATCGAACCCGAATCGCCTATAGGTGGGAGGCGAGAGGTCTGATCCTTATTTTACTTGGCTTTGACGTTTAATACTTAATATTAAGCTGTTTTCACAATACAGCGGTGCGATACGCCCGACGCTTGCCGCCAGCGACGAATTCTTGCTGCATCTTCATGATAAAGCAGAGAATACCACCAGCCTCTGGCGACTCAAACTTGTGCTGTCATCTATTACCTAGATAAATATCTTAATAATTGTACTTTGAAGAAACATAAACGGAAAATAAAGAAATGATAACCTCTTTATGCTCATAACAATTTGAATAATTAAATATCAAATAGAAAACAGAGTTTTCATTTTCTACCGGAATATAAAGTGCGCAAATATATTAGTTTCTTTTCAACGATATTACGCAATAGATTACACTAATTTACACAAGTGTCGGTATTTTAATATATTTGTAATAGTATAAAATTGATTTTTAACATTGTTCTAACCTGAAAAATAGTTTCATCAGCATTAAAACGTAAACAACTTAATTTCTTAGTTGTAACCTATCCGTCGCCAGCGATGAGTGTCAAATCCAATGTCAGCCGCTCGTGCAGCACTGGAAGAAATGTATTGTTGTAGGTAATATAATTCTGATAAAATAAGGACAACAGTCCAGTACGGTTGTTGGTACAATATAAATTGCTCCTGCAACAATGTGTTCAGTAGAAGTAACAACATTTTCTGTAAAAGTAAGGTAATATTTAGTTTCTTCTACGAAATATACTGTTACGGTACTTGTACGGAACAAATGATTGCAGGAACAATCTAGATAGTACTGAAAAAACAATTTTAACAGAAGTATGGTAACTACAACAATACTATTCTTTCAGTGAATGTTCTCGACGCTAGTCGCTAACGTCAAGGCATTGATTGGCTGTCGCTCTGTTGTGAAAACAGCTGTAGGAACAATTCAAACAAAATCCAAAATTTCATTGGCGGTTCGGGATAAAGTGAACATTCAAAAAAGCTCTGATAAAGTTCTATTTTCAGTCATTTCGTATCTTTCGGCACGTAACGGGTAACGACGGGAAATGTCTAACCTCTCTGGACACGTCACTTGATTGTTGCGCGGGTGGATATAATATAAGTAGAGACATGAACTTTTCGCGAAAAGAAATTTGCCTCACTTTGTGTCAGTGACTTGTGTACACGTCTGCAGACTTGCTTCACGGTCAGAGATTGGATGTTTTGACATTCGTGTGTCGTGGGGTTTTACACGCAAATCACAGACGTGTGGTGTTACAGTAACCTTATTGTGATTGGTACAGTCAAATGAGAAACGTCA
>PNEQ01044380.1:10882-23529 GCA_003012365.1 Medauroidea extradentata | reverse complement strand
AATATAAGTTGTGCAGTCAGTATAAATCTTTACAGTTTGTTAAAAATGTTTAAAGGTTGTATAAAATACAATATTGTCGATTTCGGTTGCTTTTATATCAGTATTGTTGTATTTAAATAATAATAATAATACGACTTTAATAACGGCGCAAAAAGGCACGGAACTATACTGCGTAATCGCGCTGCCAACCATACAAGCAGTATAGCAACTGGAGTTAATGTTGAATTGCGTGCAGCAACGGCTAATGATTAGAGATGATGGTTTATCGCGGCAAAACTTGACTGTTTGCTAGATTTCAACGTACGTTCAGCTTACCAAAATATTACTGGTTTTCACTTGTACGTGGAGCTGTTGCCCTATTTGACGGAGCCAATAATAATCCTAATGATATAATACTTTAGGCCTGTCATTGGGCGGCAGACAGTTACGTTGTGCCAAGAAAATATAGGGTATGTTGGCACAAAACATTTTCGCGATATACCATCATCTCTACTAATGATATTTTTCTAAGGTTAAATATTTAGTGCTCACTTTATCCCTGATGACTAGAGATGATGGGATATCGCGAAAATGTTTTGTGTCAACATAGCCTTGAAAACACTGACACAACGTAGCTGTCTGCAGACCAATAACATGCATTAAATATTAAAATAGCGGCATTCTTACTGGCTCAGTCAAATAGGGCAGTAGCTCCACGTACAAGGAAAAGCCAGTAATCTTTTGATAAGTTGAACGTATGTTGAAGCCTAGCAAATAGTCAAGTTTTTCCACGATAAACCATCATCTATACTGATGACCAATAATGAAACTACCACCTTAACAGACAGGAAATGCTGCAGACCTAGGAGTGGAATCCAGTGAGCTGCTCTTCCAAGCGGAGTGTAGTGTTCAGTGAAGTACTCTTGGGTTTGTAGGGTCACGTGCTTTCTTGATGGCCAGCTGTCGCGGCGGCCGCGCCAGAGACATTACGTATGGCGGTCTCGCGGGCTACGGCGGCCACCTCGCTGAATAATTAAAATGTAATTTATTAGTATTCTTGTGTGGTGTGCAGGTGCCGGAGGCCGACGAACCCGAGGTGTGATCTTGGTCGACTTATCTCCTGCGCCGCGCTGTCTGCTCTCAGGTGAGTGAATACTCGACGTGGTTTGGGCCCCTGCTATAGTTCAGTTGAGGTCATGCTCTCTAGATATGCTTTTTAGCGATATTAATATTTTACGCCTAAACGAGAACAGATATCAAAAGGTCACGCAGTTTTCTTTAAAATCCTCTTCTCCATGTTGGCTGATTTTTTCAAGGCAGTAAATACTATGGTTTTAGCTAATTATTAGAGACAGGAAATTTCGCGAAAAGATTTTTGCAGCACTTTGTTTCATTGCATTACGTGCGCACCTGCATCTCGGCTTTGTGCTCAGTGATTGGATGCCGTAACACCAGCGTGTGGAGGTTAAACCCACAAATTACAGACGTGATGTGTGGCAGTTATTCATGTACTGATTGGCACAGACAAATGTAGCCTATAACAACTCTGCACAAAAACACTCTGTCAATAGCCGTGAAGTTGAGGTGCAGGTGTGCACGTAAGACACTGAAACAAAGTGGGGCAAAAATCTTTTCACCAAAAATTCCCGTCCCTACTAATTACATAATTAGCTAAATTCTGGTTAATTGACTTTATAGCCGAAACCGTACAATTTCTTGCTTTGAAAAAATTAACTATCACGACAGAAACCATTTTTAACAAAACAGCCAGACAGAATTTTGACATCTGCTCTCGTTTAAGATTTAAAAAATAATTATCATAAAAACGATAGAAACTAAAGAGCATTGCTTTACTACTAATAGAAAGATTGATGTTAAAAAGTATGTCACAGGAAAAATTTCTGCCGCTTGAGCGCCGGTATCGGAAATGGGTGTAAATAGGCCAATCACAGAGCTTTTCTGAATTCTAAGTTATATTAAGTTGATAGTTTAAAAAAGGTAAAAGGTTTCTTTTCACGTAAAAGTTAAATTTAATGACTTTTATAGTTCCCAAGCCTATATAGATCTAATTTTACAGCGGTTACGTATTTTATCTGGTGCCTTATCGATAGCAGCGAAACTAGTGGCAGATATTTTCCCTGTGCCAAACTCTCCCACAAGAAAACATATTTTTTCTAACCTGTAGTAGAATCAACCTTAGTCCAGTGCACGAACTAGTGTATTATACCCGGTAGTTCTGTTGGCGTTGTTGTAACCACGTTGAACGCTATTGTTTGCACGACTTCCTTAAAATTTGACTTTCCTAAGATCTCTGACGTATTTCCACTTACATTCTGGCATACCACGTATGATATAGACATTTTTCTGGGTTGTCGTAATGACGTAATTGTTAAGACAAATAAGTTGGCCATACATTTAACACGTAAACTAAGTGTTTCATCAATACTTATGGTGTGATCACGTATAGGTGACATCAAATGTAAGAGTAATGCAATAATATAATATCGTGCAATGTTGTTACCATTGCTACAAGATTGGGACAATATTTGGCAGTACTGTTCGTTATACGTAGAAAGATGCATGCGTAACAATTTACGAAAGAAACGTGATGCATCATGTCGTAGCAGTATCATCCCTACGGCCGGTCTTAACATTTATTCTCATGGTTGGATTGCAGTTGTTGCAGTGTACTAGATACTTGTACAATGGTTGTTCTAAACTGGTAACGTTTTGCTTTGCAGAGTTTCAAACTATTTGGCCGTTAAACTGCTGTGAACTAGTACCGAACATTCTGAGTTGATCAGCATTTTCTCGCCACGCGATCTGTTATTGTTGTGGATGAATTTTTGTCGACACAGTTAGCGACATACGGAAGAATAAACCAAACGTACTTAATGCACTTAACAAAAATATTACAGTGTTCTTAAATTCACTTGAAAATTATTTATACAGAATTGTTTTCGTTTTTACCTGGGACAACTTTTTCTCTTCATAAATTGGAACACAATTTTTTTTCACAATCAAATACATGACAGTGGTTTTACTGTGCAACCTAGAACAACAATTTTTTAATTCTCTGTTAAATTAGTCGCTCGTGCGACAACGCAGTTTCTCTTCCAGGCTTCTGATTGGCCACATATTTTACATAGTATTAGTAATAAGCAAAAGAAGAACGTGATCTAAAGTTTTTTGGTCCTGAAACTTGACTTGTGTATGTACTTATATGTATTTACGATTGTAGCTAGTCAGACTGAAGTACGTGCAGATTAAATATTGTGTTTAATCCTGTGTAAGTGCTTATATTCATTGTAACTCAGCCTTTAGTGTTAGAAATTGAGAAACTAAAGGGACAAAAAAAAATAAGAGAGCTCTACGTTCCTGGTAACTAGTGGGGAATTTCTTTTATTAACTCCATGTAGCAGTTTCTCGTATTGGCATTTACATGATGGGAACATTTTTTTTTGTAAGGAAAGGCTAAGTTTTCTTGGACATGTTAATTTATTTGAAATGTTACTTCCAAGATAGGCTATGTTATGTTTGGAAGATGGCAAATTTTCGTCTCTCTTTTAAGTCCTGTAGTATACAATTTCTTTATTCAAAAGAATATTCTTTAAAATACTCCAAATACCATCCCAATAGTTACATACTAAAGAAATATTTTGGACATACGACATTGCAGTAAATAGTGTGTAACAGAAAATCCGAGAGTACACATAAAGAGACAAGTAAACAAAACAAAACAAAACTCAAAGAATCTGCATTCATAGCTATGTAACAGAAATGTATTTAGCCAGCAGGCCGGGAGAGAAGAGGGGGTACAAAGTATATAAACGCCTTGATTTCCAGTCACAGGATACTAAATTTCAAATCGATCAGGCCAGTATAATTGCTCACATTCACTCAAAAATATTTATGATTCATTCAGCTGCATTCAGTGCATCGTTGCTAAGCAACGTTTCCTGGAATAAATAGTTAAAAACTAGAAAAGAGCTCATTATATTTACACGGCTAAAAATATTTCCTTGAATCATAGCTAAGAACCATCTTGATCATACAAAAAAAACCGCATCAAAATCTGTCCATTCGTGTAGGAGCTACGATGCCACAGACAGACACACAGATACACACACATACACGTCAAATTTATAACACCCCTCTTTTTGTGTCGGGGGTTACAAATTTCATACCATCCATTTAGTTCATTCGGACAGCTAGGCGGACGCATTTTAAGCGTTCTGGTCCAAGAATTTTGGTGAACTAAAGACGACATAGCACGCACATTGCGCCTTGTCCTAACTTCAAAGCGTAAGAAAGTGAAATTGGCGTGCAAACACCTTGCTAGAGACTTGCCTTTGAGACATTTAGTGGTAACCCTATAATTTCATTACGTAATATTTAACATAAAGGTGTGTTGTACCCGCCTATACAATTTTTAATGTTGTGACCAATATTACCATGCATGAAAAAGAACCGAGAAAATTACTTATTTACACAATTTTCATCCTCGGTAACATACGTTTTAAGGAAAAGGACCTTGAAATTAAAACATTATTCGAATGCAATTCCTAAGCATGTATCACTCACGTATGAAGAATAGTTTTAGAGAAATATTTGTGTCGGCCTAAGTTATGCACACCGCTTATCTTGGGCGGGTGGCCATCTTAGTGTTACTTTCTTAACAGAACTATAAAAATATACATTTAAAATGGGGACAAAATTACATTGCAGGGTCAAAGTAACCCAGGTTTACGTTACGTAACAGTATTTTTTAATTGCAATAGTTGTTAGATGGTAGAACCCAAACTTCAGGTAATTTACAGTAAATGTTCGTTTGGTGTCATAGTCGCGGGACAGAAAGGCGCTTATGAAAACTATCAAGGGTAGGGTAGGTCAGCCAAAATTACAAGTTTAATGTGTTCGCAATTTAACCCTAGTAAAATTTTCCCTTGTGTGAAATTTCAACCAATGGCCTCTCAATCCAATCCTCACTACCGAACCAGTACGTCATGACAAAGAGAAATGCAGTAAAACTTTGGCATGTGTCAACTATCAAGGGAAACGTCCATTGTGGTCGAAGAAATGCCTTATTTTGCAAGAGGAATAGAGTATACAGACGATCAGAATAACATATATAAAGTTTCAATTGCCTATTGCACGCAAGAGGTTACGTTTCGATTTGGAGACCAAACTCACCTTTTGGCGTCAAAATATGTAAACAGTAGACGTAACGAAAACCACAAAGAATGAAACTGAATGAACTGTGTTAAATATATCGAAGAAAGAAATAGGAAACTACTCTCTATACATAAAATGAAGTGCCCCTCTCATTCACTCACTCATCAAAGTACAGCCCAAACCGCTGGACCTAGAAACGTGAAATTTTCAGTGTAGCATCCCCTTACGGCGTAAGCACTCACTAAGGAAGGATTTTTCGAAAATCGAAAATTAAACAGGTGAAAAGGGGCAAAGCGTGTTTTCGCGAAATTCTCGATAAATCTCTAGCATGGTGATATATTGTTGATATTTTTACGTCAAAACATTGCCTAAGTAAATGCATATTTCACAATTTTTTTATTTTTCGAAATTCAGAAATTAAGGTGTTTTTAATAAATTTTCTAATTCCCTTAAACCATTTAAGATATCGAGCTGAACTTTGCATCCGAATTGTACTCATGTAAATGTCTAAAAAGCAGTTTTAGGAATTTTCAAAATTCGTCCTTAAAAGCCGGTAAAAAAAATTAATCGTGTTTTTCAATTAATCATTCGTATCTCCAAAACAATTTGAGATAACGAGGTGGTTTTTGCTTTAAACTGAAGCTTACGTAAATACCTAAAAAGTAATTTCAGGATACATTCTCTTTTCTTTAAAGTTAGCGTACTGTAACATAGCATTTGCCCGATGTTACAGATGATTATAAATTTAAAATTATTCGTCAGTAAACCTATGTATTTATTATTCTATGACCGCATTTACTTCGTGCCGGGAAAAATGTAATGTTTAAATCGTCTATGTATTGTGTGCATAATGTATTGTGGTTTGGGACTGTAATGACTTCTACAGCTTATATATCTATGCTAGCAATATTTTGTTTCGTACCGTGACCCACAACCTGATCTGATCGTATAAGCGAACAAACCCGGGGTAAGCTACGAGGAAAGCATTTATTGAAATTTGTATTTGCGACGTTAAAACAAGAGAAGGAAGTTTGTTTAAGAACGATGAGAAAATTTTAGGTAAAATATGATAAGAACGTTCCCGTATATATTGTCTCTGAACGTTCCCGTCCATGGTGCTGAACTGATGTATAGTCAAGAAGCTCAAGATTTTCTTGGAAGGGACGCCAAATTGTTTTTACGCGTCGTCAGAAGAGTACAAGTTTGCTTCTACGACTACGACCAGGAGATAAATATTTGAATTTATCCACGTCGTCAACGCCGAAGAATTATTTTCAAGGAAAAATTTAAAGAAGAGCCTGTGGTTCAGGCCATTCCAGAGTCTACTTCGGATCCGTTGCTGTCCTGGCTCTCCGAGAGTCTGAGTTCGACGTGTGCACCATTCGATGACGAGGGGGACGTGGTAGCCATCCAAGGATCAAGAGGACGTGGTTGAAATAATTATTGAGGGATGATCTAGAGGCCAAACTTCCCGACCTACTACAAGACACCCTTGGTAAGACCAGCCAAATTGTACGCCGTCGTGTCAAGTATTGTCTTTCGCCGAGAGTTGAAAAACCTAGTAAATTTTCGATCACTTCCCAAATAGTTGATTTTTATAGAACAACTTGAGTTTAAATTTTTTCAAAAACGAACTAAATACTTAAACTCGAGACGAGATTTATTAACCTGAGCTGGCGAAGGATTATTAAAGAAGTTTAAAAGCTGTCCGGAAACAAACAGAATTTGGGAAACATTGAGAACTCAGTACAATTCATAGAACCTGGGTTTGCAAGTTTAAGTGATGGTCAGGTTCGTACCCGAAGTAAATCACCTTGGTCTTTTTACTATGTAGCCTAATTTTTTTCTAGAAAAACGTTATTTAGGGGTTTAATAAACAATTATCTCTAAAGCTGTAGACGTGAGAGATCATGGTCTTAAAACCCTGAACAGCAGCCCAACACGTGTTCATCACGTTCCTGTTGATCGACAGTACCTGGTAACGTAGCTGAGATAACCTACTCTACTCCAGCGAGTGAGTTTTCATAAGCGCCTCATGGCATACAGCCTAGGGTCGGTGAATCACGATGGTAGCAGAGATTATACACTCCGGTGCGAACTAATCAGGTTAACGGCGGGACAGGGACCGCAGAAAGCTACAACGGTCAATCGTCCACGACACCTGACCCGATATTCCCATGCGTACTCTTATGTTTGATATCACCGCTTCATCACACACACGCGCAAGTGCAGTGTTGCCAGCTCTGGCCAATCACGAGACATGTGGAGGGAGTGGTTATATCCACACACTTACTAGCCTTACTTGAGATAAAACTTGTCTGTCTGTGAAATTCCTCTATAAAGGCCATTCTCTGTTGTTTATACTTTTAAAGAGATATTAATGTTTTATTCCTAAACGAGAACATTTATAATAATATGTTCGGCAGTTGTTTTTTTTTTTTATCGCCTTTGCCATGTTGGCTGGTATTTTTCAAAGAAGTAAATATAATGGTTTTAGCGAATTATATAACTAACGAAATTATGGTTAGTTAACTTATTTGTCGAATCCGTAACATTTTTTGTTTACAAAATAACAGTTATCACAAGCAATAGCTACGTGAACATTTTAGTTTTCAAATTATTCAGCTTTAAAAATTCCGTATTTTCAAACACCGCCGTAAACATTGAAAACACGTTCTCATTGGCTAACACATTTATAACGTAGTCGTACTTGTTTTGGGTTAGCCGCCATTCACTAGACAATATCACGTATATTGGAGTTTTTCACTGACTTAAAAAACCGATAACATTTGGCGAATCTGGTTACGTAAAAGCTAGCTCGGTAAATTCGCCCGATGTTAAGGCGTGCATGGTTGCAGATTATTTACTTAACAACGAAGATTTCACTGGTGTTGATTTTAAACGAGTGAAGACAGTAAGGTATTACTCACACATTGCAACGTTTTAGTTGTAGGTTGGAGATTATGTCAATATAATTTAAATTCCTGAGTGTTACTAACTTATTCGGTATTCATTTTAATGAATCAGATCCGGTATATAATCATAAGTTTAGGGTTGAAAAGCCAGTCGAATGAATTTCGCATGTGTACAAAAAGTGAACCTTTCGAGCTAATAGCTGGGATGCGTTTAACCAGACCTGCGGCCTGAGTTCGAACATTACACATCGCAAGTTTCGTCAGGTTGACAAGCTATTTTCTCTGTGTTCACCGCATTCGGAACTGGGCTGAGTATGAAAGCCTCGTAGTTCGTTACCGCACTGCAATTTTCGGAGTTTGATGACGTTGCAGCGGTAGCGAACACAAATCGTGAGTACATATGCACGTCGCTTACTGTGGACACCGCTTCTTCATCGTGGTATCCTCCACGAGGAAAATGACCGGTGATACAAACTACGTTAGCAGAAAATAATTACTTAATTAAAAAATGTGATTTGATTATTGCGGAATAGTTATGTTATTTGAGTCAAAATGAATAAAAAAATATTACTTAGAGCGTAGCTCCGCGCTTTTAACAATTCATAAGCATAAATCAGTGCGTTAAATTATCCGTTTAGGTTATGGAGGCTAGGAGGAATCAAAATCGAAACATTCACGCATCGAATGGCACTAGTGGCCGGCAGTGGAACTACATAGTATGTTGATGCTTGTGTAGTCAACAAATGGCGCAGGGGTTTGCAAGATCAATATTTCAGACGTTAAAATAAAAACATAATACTGTATTGTAATATGACCCTAAGATATATTCATATTACAAATGTAACGGTAGTTAAAAAGCTGTATTTAAACTCGTTTCTTGTACTATATAGTGCCAGTATCGTTTTCAGTAAGGTCTTTAATTAATAAAATGATGAAATAAAATGCTCGTATTGTCTTTCATCGTAAACACTACATTTTGTTTGCGAAAAATCTGTAGACTCGTAAATCAATATTCTTTATTTTCATCAAAATTCTCAACGAGTTCAATAATCGCAGTAATGAGACGGTAACCATTATGAGGAATAGTAATTGCTGTGGCCAACACTACAAATTTTTTTAAACCTAACTATCAGCAAGTTATTTTATGCAAAAAAAATATGTATTTTATTGCCACGGAAGTCTTAAGAGACAAAAATAGTAGCAAAGAGACAGAAACCATAATGAGAAATCACATTTTCAACACCCATAGCTAAATACTAGCACCCCTATCTTAGGGCATAGATAACAACTAGAGAGCCAATTGCCTATCCTTCTACATGCTGTGAAGTGATTCCTAGATCTAATCAGCTGTTGGTGGGCACCGAGCGAAACAAGTTTCTTATTTATTAATACATAGCGGCGAGAATATCGTATTTAAGTATCACTCACATTTGAAGAAGCATATGCAGAATCATTCGCTGTCCCATATTACCAGCATCCATCGATTTTCATTCATTTTCGTGTAAAATAAGAATTTGTTTACATGTTCTGTTTACGTTATCTTGGCATTTTCGTTTTCCAGTAATTTAAAGAATAAATAAAATGAATCTGTTGTGTACTGATTGTAAAAGATTCAGTAGTCTATAAATCTCATTTGTCAAGGTCTTTACAAATGGATGTCGCAATATAAATTATTTTGTAGCGGTTTTCGTATATTTTGCTTATCGCTAGATGTAGGTTTTACAACAAAGGCACCAAGCTATCTCTAGTTATCCATGCTCTAAGACCACTATTATGTACGTTAGCTTCCTTAAATATTGACGTCATAGAACTTCGTTAATCCGCAGCTCCGCAGAAACCACGGTCTAAGAGGAAGAGGACTTGACACTGCCAATGCTCTCCAGCAAAAGGAAGTGACCCCCTTTTTGTCGCCGAGCGCTAGTAGTAATTTAGTGGAAGATTTGTCTTGTTTATATCTGGTGGCGTTACAATTTTTGCAATTATTTATTTTAAAAAATATGTTATTATGGTAAGCTGATATAGTATATACATGTTTCATGTCCATAAATGCATTGACATGTGTGGAACTGTTTTGTATATAAGTTGTCTGAAGAAAACTATTGTGTATAATTGTTTTAATAAACATATTCGAACAAAATATATTATTTACTGCCCTACAAAATGTTAGAAACGTTGAAATGTGTGGGTTTACATGTAAATGATAGAAAAACCAAATTTTATGGTTGAAAAAAATATGTGTTCCAATACAAAATCACATTTAAATTTTTTCTTCTATATAATACACGCAATTCTGGTAACAACTTCGCATTTTAAGCTAAGCCAAATACAAAACAAGACAATTCTTCCACTAAATTACTACTAGCGCTCGGCGACAAAAAGAGAGTCACATTTTATTCCTCAGTGTCAAGACCTCTACCTTCATAGGCCGTGGCAGAAACATAACGAAACACGATCCACAAAAGAGTTTGTACTCACGATTTGCGTTAGGTGTTTCGTTAGCACTTGGTACATATCGCAACGTCCCGGACGAGTTCAAACTCAGGGCACTGACACAGACTGGTAATCAAACGTCCTGATTGGGTGAGTCGGGGAAAATAATATAGCAGATCTATTTTTTACTTAAAGTACATTTTTCTATAATAATTTTTACGTTTCTCGTGAAGGACAGTGAGACCTATGCTGCCATCTCAGGGCGAGTTTCGCATAACCCCTCCCACCCCTTGTATTATCGGCCAAACACGTGTGCCTATAATTCGCCTATTGGCTACTGACGCCAAGTGGAACGGCCAAAAACACTAAAGCTGCAGAAATTTCGTCCAAACTGCAAGATATTACTGCAGCTTTTAACTTAAAATTACTTATTTATTTCATCTAACCGTGCCATATTGTATTAAACACATATGGATAATCATCACATACATAAACTGTACTTTTGTTGTTAATATCAGACTAACATCAGATTCTTGTAGCTTAAACCATGCAGTCCACCTTGATTTGTTAGACGGTACTATAGTTACGATTTTATTTGGCGTACATTGCAATTTATTGCTGCACAAACGAACTACTATACACATTTATACTCTTCGGAAATTGAGCCATATCCACTCTAACACGTAAACTACTTTACTAAACACAATTTCTCTGTGTTTTACATACAATAAAATGTACAGCATCGTGACGTCACAGGGACATTAACATGGCGGTTCACGTTTTAATCCTGCAAAAAATACTTGTCTTTTTATTTATGTTTATCTCGAATTATATAGACACACAGAGAGCTAGTATGGTACCGTTGTTCATTAAATCAAACGTATTATTATATAGAAGTATGATAAAATAAGAATATTCTCTATTGAACTCAGTTACGCAAAAAGGAATCTACCATCAAAGTAATTTATTTTGAGATAATCATACTAAGTAGAATGAGAATGTCCAAAGTATGTTCTAAGGGGAAAAACAAGCATTAAATCATAAAATTTGAAGGAAAAAATTAAACCAGAGTAAATCAGTTTATACAAGGTTTAGCTGCACACAGTAGAATTTGACCTTGAATATCCCAGCTCCAGTGAAATATGTGTTGGTTCCTTTTTGCAAAACTACGTCCAGTTGTTGCTTGACTGGCCACGGCCTACCAACATTAGAGCGTTGTAACACAAACTTTGAATCAACCTGAGTTGTATTTTATTTACCTTACGGAAATGGCAGCGGCAGAAACTTAAAACAAATAAATAAATAAATAAAAAATTCGGTACTCTTGTGAACGAATTGACAGTGGCGGTAAAACCAACAGTCTGGCGGTAGCTCTGTGTTGTTTTTATTCCCTCCGTGCAAGCCAGAACAAGTAAGCATGCCCATTGTGCGCGCAGATGTTCTGCCGACCGGGTTTTTGTTCCCGGACTACCCATGATGCAGCACGCGCTCTTTTAACAATTGAGCGAGTCCCGGCGGCAAAGGTGCGCCGCGAGGGTAGGAACAAGGGGTGACCAGGGACAGTCCAGGAAGGAGGGGTTGAGGTGATTTCCTGCGATAAATAACCGCGATAGTGGCCGGACTTGGGATGAAGGAGGGGGTCGATATTACGCCTCTGGGAGGGGAAGCAAGCACGAGTCGTCGTCGCGAGGCGGGACCGGAAACGAGGCTGCTAGCTTCCGGCAGAGCGCTTATCGCAGGACGTGATTCCCGAGATATCCTACAGGGCGGGCGCTTCGGGATTTGACGCCGGTTCGCCTACCTGTGACGCGACGCGACGCTAGGCTGGGCACATCCGCTGCGAACACATAATTCAGTGCCTGCCTGTAATTGGAGATCTTTTGTAACTTCCGGGAATCCGTAGGTGGGTAGAGTGCCTGGTACACTGTAGATTATTTCTAGAAACGACGCAGCTACTTGTATCAACATAACCTCAGGGGCGTCATGTAGGGGTTCAGGGGTGGGCAATCCCCCCCCCCCCTGGATTTAGAATTTCAAGTCTATAAAATATATGTTTTGTATTTTGTTATTTAAATAATGTTAACTTAAGCACATAAAACTGAAGTTTTATTAATAAAGTTTCTAATTTATACATGCTTAATTAATAAA
>PNEQ01044380.1:0-10782 GCA_003012365.1 Medauroidea extradentata | reverse complement strand
AAGGTCACTGTCACCGAAAAAAAAAATCTTGCCCCCACCCCCCTTAGAAAAACCTGAAATGACGCCCCTGCATTATCTGCTACTGATGTTGGCATGTTAGTCACTTTTAACTATTTGAATAACTGCGTCATTCACAAAACAAATTATTTTACAGTGTCCATAATCCATAAACGGCCGCATAATGAGCACACCACAAGAAAAAGTCCCCTCCTGCGCTTTACGTCATTGTATTATTTTTTTGAGTTATCGTAGAATCTTGTTTGAACTGTTTGGGATTTAAACCTGCGCCCATTATATAATGGCCAGAAAACCAGTAGTAGGATAGATGTACATGCATCGCAAAAGGAGACTTACTCCATCCATGCTATGTTGCTGCATTATGCACGTAAACATGTCGTTATACTTAATTTTACCACTTGACATTTCCATCTCCAATTTTAGCACAGGATACACACGATGTGAATATTATACAGCCGTTTCTGGAAAATATGAAAAATAATATGTGTGTATGTATTGTGTGTATAATGTGTGGTGTATGTGTGTTGTGGGTGTGTTCGGAAAACTCATTTTTCGTATAACCGAACCTTAAAAACTGCACCAGCGTCATACAAGCAGTACGTAACAAAGAAACAGTAATATTAAAATTAAATTTGTTTACAGTACATTTCGTATCTCACGTCTTTCAAACAACCTTACATAAAGCAATACAGTATGTACGTACGTTAAAGTAGATATATAGTTCAGGAAAGAAGGACTGGAGTGCATTCGATTTACCTTTGTTTGTAGTCGATGCTATGCTGTGTATAGTTGTGTGAGAGTGTGGATGTGTGTGCGGGTATATAAATAAATAAATAAATAAATAAATATATATATATATATATATATATATACACACACACACACACAAAATGTTTCGTAATACCATTATTGTGTCTATCTTGTTAGAAACACAAGCGGAGACTATCTCCGTGCTGTGTTGTCACATCGTGTACGAAATTTGTCATCCTAATTTGACATTTTGGCGCTAACATTTTCGTCCTTAATTTCGCGCCGAATTAATGGCTTGGGTATAGGTAGGTAAGGTAAGTGGGCTTTACGTCTCGTCAACGAGGTCATTAGAGACGGAACAATGACAGTAGCTGGAAGAGGAGTCGGCCATGGCCTTTGTTAAGAAATCATCCCAGCATTCGCCTGGAGCGATTTCGGGAAACCATGGAAAACCGAACTCAGGATGGTCGGAGCCGAACGTCTGCGGCATCCTATGAGTCCGTCCCGGAACACACTGGATGTATACATGCATATAACGACACACACACATATCCAGCCAAGCGAGGTAGTACAGGGTTAAATCACTAAACTAGCATTCGCGAGGACTCGGGTTCGAATCCTTCCGTTTTGACCATCTTACTTTCATTTCGGCTCGGTTTTCCGAAATCGTTCCAAGTAAATGTTGCGATTGCTCTTCTTTACAGGCCAAGGAGACTTGTCTTGATGCACTGGGTCCGTCTTTAAGGGCACCGCCCACCTGCGCGTTGGAGGCTCAAAAGCAACGGAGCAGTAAGGTCGACCTTGAAGCGCGCTCAAATGCCGCGTCGCCTCAACGAGCCAAGCGCTGAACTAGCGTGCAAGGTTCCCGCCGAACGTTTTTTACTATGGGACATTAAGCGGTGACCATATAATTTTAATGGTGGAAAATCTACCAACTGAGTTCAGTGCAGGTCGCAGCCTGAGTCTCACATACGTCCGGTTGGTACATTTTGAAGTATGGAAGTCTGAAGAGGCTGTTTTTAGCCATGTTGGAGGGCTTAGGAACAGTGTTTTTAATGAGCGGGCGTCTTAACAATGTGGTTCCAATCTTGTCTAAAGTTTGTTTTCTTTCCGTACGTTGGTACAATGGGCACACGTTGAATATTTTCGTAGAAAAAACCTGCTTACGAACATACTGCAACGCATTTGAAGCGTGAGGTAGGCGGCCGCCTTAATGACTAGATATTTACGAGACTATTCTTTTCTGCCTGCCTACGCCATATACACGCTCACATTCATATGTGAATATATAATCCCGGGAAAGTCATTGTTCGAGAAGATGAACAGATAGTTATTTTCTGGGTCTTTTCACGAGAGAATTTCACATACATTTGGTTGTTATCTCATGCAGGTTCTTTTCTTCAACTGCTTTGTTATGTTTTTAATTTCACGCGTAATAATTTTCACTCCACTCGCACATCGTTTATTTTACTCTTCTCCGACATATAATAGCTCACAAAAAATCATTCAAAACCCATATCGTGCTGAGCGGTTTATTGAAAATTTTGGTCGTATGTTGTAACGTACAGATGAAATACATGTCGCCTAATCTAAATGCAGACTTATACAACAATTTATGGCAGAGAAAGGGCGGATTCTTCTCTGGGACACAGCAGAATTTTCTAAATTATAGAATTTCACACGATACAGGCATAATATCTTGTGAAGTGTTTCAGTATTTTGATAAAATTAGTGCATACGTATTAAAGTTCATTACAATTTTTTTTTTAAATTTACTTACAATAACAACTTAAGAAGTGCATTTGCTCCTTCAAAATGACAGCAATTTAACCGTTCGTTTGTGTTGTGTGAATTTTACTCAGGCCTATTTAATAAATACGGAAACGTACTACATGTAGCATTTCCAAATATATGGAATTCTAAAGGTTCATTGAGAATAAAATTGTGTATGAAACTACACGGTTTGAAAAATATTTAAACATATGTCAACCTGTAATGTCAGGACTAGTAGCAATGAATGCTGAGAGTTAAAATATAAATGTTTCAACACGTTTCACAATGTTTATTGATAAGGACGATACAAGTGTTACATAGCACAATAATTTTGAACAAAGGGAATGTAACTAGCAAAATATTGTGACTATAGTAGTTCAATTACTAGTATAGTTATAGTTGCATTGAATAGGTCCAAGATATATGCAGAATCTTAGTATACTCTCCAATTTTTTTTTTTTGTATTATGCAGAAATATTTAACAGCTTTTTGAAGCAAACGAGTTGTAGAGCTATATGTATACAAACTGGTAGTAACCTTAAAAATAATTTTCTGTTATTATTTTTCAATAGTATTTTTTTTTTTCTGGTCCTCCAACACAGCATTTTTATGAAAAGTACATTTCGTCTTATGTCTTAATTTAATCATGTGAATTTGCAAAATTTTAGTAAAACTACAACTTTATGCTAAATATGCTAAATTTGTGTTCTACACTCAAAATGAAAATAATAAACTTAATTAATCACAGCTATTTTTACATAGCTATACGGATGTGCGCAGCTTTAAAATAAAAAAAAACGTACTTGGGGTTGATATAACAACGTATGTCACGAATGATGATAGTTATAACATATAGTTTTTTGTTAATTCAAACGTAGAGAGGCGGTCTATGAATCACTGTGTCCGACTGTACGATATGCAGAGCTCGTTAAGAAATGTTACCAAAACTATGAAACTTGTAAGAATGTTTCAATTGAAATTTGTACAGTACATGAAATAGAAATGTTTATAATTTGCTACACAGCAAAAATATTCTTTAAATTTAAATTTTAACATCTTCAAAATTATTTAGTTGAGACGTTTTATTTAGCAAATAACATGCGTATTTCCGTTTTGAATTTGCACAATTTGCGAGAAATGATTCGTCATATTTATGTATCTATCGTAATAACGCCTGTGCTTGCACGTAATAAAATATCAGTAAGTTCGTTTACGGTAATTTTAATATCAATTTTATGTGCATGTGTTTCCGCTACGCATGTTTTTACTTAAACAGATGTTTTAATAACGTGTGCTAAAAATTTACACAAATTACTCGTGTTTCCTTACGTACAAACATAGACATTATTATGACAGATAGGCTTGAAGATTGTTTTCTCTTAAAGTGTTGTCCCTGAAGCATCGGTAGCGGAAATACGTCTTTTGTTTGGCCAAAATAAAGACTCGGTTAAGGGGGCCGTCTGCCCAGGACACTGAGCGGCGCGCAGAGCTTCAGCCGTTACAAGTTTATTCGAAAACTGCTTATCATAAATGAGTGTCTGCTTAGGAATAGAATTTAAGATCGCTTCACGTGTGCATACCCATTACAAGTCCACCACTACTCTGTTAAAGTATATTTTCTAGCTTCCAAAAATGGTGGAAATTGTAGTTTTCGCGGTCTTCTTTAGATACGTCAATCTTAACGCATAATCTTTTGAAAAGTAAAGGCGTATACAATACACATTTGTCTTTAATAATACGTCTAAAATAACAAGATCACCACTGAAAGTCTCATAGAGGCAAGTTGTCTGCGAGAACACTGCACACCAGTTCAGAGATTAGCGCCTAGAGGTTATGGTGAGGCATGATTCACATGCTGTCTCGACCTTATCGCTTCCACACTTCTAGGCCTCGAATGAGCAAAATATCTTCACCTAGGCAGACACCTTAAGATTTTATTTTTAACATATTACAATTTAAATTCAAGAAGTTTTATAACGTAACAAACGAATATAATAAGTACTTACGATCTATTGGCTGCAGTGTTTGACACATTGAGAGATTGTTAGGTTAACAAAATTGTAACCACAGTTTGTAAGTTGAGTGTATTAGTTGCACTTACTAGATAGCACCGTGAAAATTGTGGCAGTAAGTTTAGAATAAAATGTGGTTAAAATATGCACTACGCGTCGATTATAACATTATAGGCGGTACGGAATAAAGTGAGCACTCGAGAAAGCCCTGCTGAAGATCTATTTTCAGCTAATCCGTATCTCTCCGCGAGTAACCTCTAACGACGAGAAATGTCTAATCTCTCTGGACACGTCACTTGACGTTTGCGCGAGTAAGATAAATTGTGCAGTCGGTAGGAACCTACATAGTTTGATTTAAAAGTTTATTACTTATATAAAATACAATAATGTCGATTTCGGTTGCTTTTGTTTCAGTATTGTTGTAATTAAATAGAAAAATACACGGAACTATATTGCGTACTTTCGGTGCCAACCTTACAAACTGTAAGGGAACTAGGGTTAATGTTGAATTATTTGCAGTAATGGCTAGTGATATTTTTCAAAGGTTACATTTTTAGTGCTCACTTTATTCCGAATGACCTATACTTGTGTTGCTCATGCAAAATTTACTCGCGTAGCATGGCATCACATTTACATTTAAAGTGTTTTCAGTTAATCATAACGAGATATTTGACATGGATTTATGTAGATTATAAGCACCCTTGGCAGTTTTCAGCTATATGGTGGTATTTTTATTTTTACTTTGACACAAAGTGAAAGCACTCGAACACTCAATTTGTAAAATAATCATTTAGTTGGTGGTTGAGTTTTGTCACGTAAATGACGTGATAACAAAGCGAATTCTTTTTACATTGGCAATATATTGTATAGTTGACGCACAATCTTTACTGTGGTTCTCCTATTAACGAACCTGTGACTACGATTGCTGAAAAATTTAAGATGACTGTAATGCATTTCGGGTGATAAAATGATGGCCACCGTGGGATTTTACTGTTGCCATGTTTATATATTTGTCATATGACGTTATTACAGATCATTTTAATATACGTATACTAATATTGGTAAGAAACAACGGAAAAAAATTAGTTATAAGGGAATATCAAAATTACAAATATAATTAATTGAGTCGTGTACGAAAGTCGTGTTGTCTCTGCGGCAAGTTCACGTCGACACGTCTGCAAGGCCAATACGCTGGATTGTTTTGCTTTCTGCACAGCAGTCACATTTTAAGGAAAATTTAAAATTCCATTTGTACAATCAATATGAACATTTGTCATGGTTGGTTCTAATTCTGTTTAGATTCACCCAAATTTTTAAAAGTTTTTTTCGATACATTAAATTTTCTTTAGCTCTGCAGCAATGGTATCTTCCCAGAAGGTTTTCGTCCTGTTTCACAACATCAAATTTATTTTCTATGCGTGTATAGCCAATATCATGTAAACATTCAATATTTGGACAGTTTGCTTCTGAGAAGTGTGTTTGTAAACAGGATTGTTGAAACCATGCTTTTCCAGGAAACCAGGTAGGTTTAAAGTTCCAGACAATGGAACTGCAGACACATTTCTCAGAAGAGAAATGTCAAAATATGGAAAAGTTACATGAGACAGACTATAGCTTCCACGATTGTTGGTGTAAAACTAGTTGGCCCGTGGTACACCATGGATAACACTAAATCAGCTAGCACATCTGGCGGTCAGACAATCTGCTAGGCTTCCAGACCTGTGCAGATCATGAAATCATCGCACAATTTATTGTTGGAAAATCTGTAGTAAAACTCAGAGCATAGCTATGTCTGTGTTCCTGGGTAATATCATCATATGCAAAGGTAGTGTCTGTCTGCTATGCTGAAGAGTTTCAAAATAATAGGACATGTATGGAAACTTATCGTAAAGTCAAACGTTAAAGTAAAAAGGCTAAATTTTTCAACTGTGTAACCGCCTTAAAGGCGGCTGCCTGGTGCAGGGTGTTTTTTGTGTGTGTGAGGCGAATATCGATGAGCCGCCACGGGCGACGTCGGCCGGCACATGTATTGTTATCCCGCCTCTACGTCCAAAGTCGTAAACACGCACTCCGTGTTCCCGCTGTAATATTTTCCTGTGGGACTTTAAGTGGTGACCCTATCATTTTATTGAATCCGTCACTGTAGTAGGCTGTGTAAATGTAGACCTCAATTTCGAACGAACCCGGTAAATTATCTTGAGAAACAATCGTTTAAAAAAAACTATTTTAGCCAAGATTGATGCTGCTATTGTGTGTAGTATCTTAGATGTTATATTTACAAGTAATCTTATGTGTGTATTTTTCTAGACAAGATTTTTAGAGTGAAAATTCTAAATGATATAAGTGCCAAAAGCGACCGAGATGAGTTAACTACATCAACACGAACTGTATGTCAGTACCTATGTCGCGACCGCAGAAGAACAGGTCTGGACACTCGCCTGGAATCTTGACCCCTTTGTTGTTTGGCTGCAATCCACCAAGTGACCGATAACGCAGTACATATTTGGCGCTGCAATCAGGGCGGTCGGGCTTAAACTCCGCCCACTTCCCTACCACTAAGATAAACAATTTATCACATCGTATTTGTTATTAATTTATGAAATAATTCCTTCGCTTACAATCCTAAAGCATGGCTCCAGCAATATTTATTTACTTTATAATGTAAACACTGAAAAAAAAAGTGGGCGGAGTTTGAGTCCGACCGCTCTGATTGCAGCACCGAAGGGACACAACATTCTCGGTAACTTGGTGAACTACAGCCAAACAACAAGGGAGTCAAGCAAAATACATTGGTAGATAGGCGAGTGTCCAGACCTGTTCTTCTACGACCGTGTCCTACGTTTTTCTGTAATAGCGAAGTCTCAATAATACTTCTAACAATTTTTTAATGATTAACGAATTATTGCATGTCCCACAAGTAAGCATATTCTTGCAGTTCTGTTATTTCCCTTTCACTCGAAAACATATTTTTGTAACTTAGATAATTTAGAATTTCCACTCTACAATTGTTAACGCAAGTTAACTGGCCTCTTAGAAATGACGTTTCTCAGAACACGCTGCACGCAATACGAGTGCCAGTCAGACGTTCCCCTTAAGAGTGCCTGGTATATAGTTCAGCGCTATAAGAATAATCGTAAGTTTCTCGCAGTCGATTTTCAAAAATAAAAAACCAGCAGTTCTAGACAATAGTTTTTGCCAACTTTCTGAGCAAAGGTTTTTCTCGTGTAACGTATATCTGAAGAACAATCTCTGACGCCGAAATCTCGTACATTTAATTGCAGTGCAAGAGATAACGCTTAACAAATGCATCATTCTAGGTAAATGCTTGCTCATAAAGTTGGCGAACATAATTATCAAAGATTGTTCTTTTGCAGTTTTTCTATATTGACTTGCAAAAAGCGTAGATATTAATTTAATAATTCAGCGCTTATTTTTCTACGACGCCGTCTAATTTTGTATCTTAATCAGATTTTTTTTTCACTTAGACATAAATTGTGACTAAAATTTGCTCTTATGAACATTTTTTATCTCCCATAGTTTTTGCGTAATGGCTCGTAAATGTCGAAATTTACATGTTACGGTGTTATGTACGGGATTAAAACAAAACAAAAAACATTCCAAACATGAAAATAGTATAGTAAATAACAATGGTGCAGGCTACAACCTGAGATACATAAAGACAAAAAATTAAATATTTAATATTTTTTTTAAGACTGTTGAATTTTTAAATTTTTCATTTTAAATTTCGGCATTTTCATTTAAATACAAAAATATCTTATTTTTTATTTGTATGTACTTCAAATTGTAGCCTGCAATATTGTTATTCACTGCGAAATTTTTTTGTTTGATATGTCAGTTGGTTTTGGTGTATGTACAACCGTAATATGCAAATTTTGACATTTATGAGCTATTATGCAAAAACTATCAGAGATAATAAGAAGTAATAAGAGCAACCTTTAGACACAAATTATGTTCCAAAATAAGAAAAAATATCTGGTACAAGTATAAAAATAAAATTATAACGATGAAAAGTGTTGTAGAACGTGCGCGTAAGAGCTATTCTCCTCGGCCTGACACAGTAGCATATGAACAAACGCCAGATATATCACAGTCGTGGTACCGTAGTCACGTGGTTCTGGCAGCAGGCCAGCGTGATACGAGCTCAAGTGGACACTTGAAGATACCACTGCAGAGATGCCTGCACCATCTGCCCTCATCATGTCTGTGGCTGTGCAGTCTGCATTTACCTCCCAAGCATGTTTTACCTCCTCAAACCCTACCACACTCGCCTACTGTAGGGGTTGTAGGGGAAGGAAGAAGCCATTTTCAAAACACGTGCCACCTTTTTTAAACTTCGCTCCTCTGCGTCTCGAGATTAAATTAAATGACGCACGTGTTTCGAACAGCATAGTTACATAGTAAAAATACCTTGAAAAATTCCTTGCACATTTTTGTATATAATTCCCAAAGAATGCTGATGATTTAATTTTTTTGTCATGTTACTTCTTTCACGTCCTCAACGTAGTTTCCATACAGTGTGTTCAACCTTTTATAAACGCAAGTGTTGCCAACATGACACAAAATTAATTTACACGTTCTATTTTACAATTGAAATTAAAGAACTAATGGTAATCTATTTTACACAATATTTCTGGGCCATTTGTCAAAATGTGCAGCTATAAAAATATGAACTTATCGTGCAGCAAATTAAAATACAGCTCTAGTAGTTAAACCTATGTACAAATTTTAGTCCGTATTGTTTTACGTTACCTAAGTTGTTAGAGAAAGTATTTTACGCTATACACGGTGTTACAAAGTAAAGCAGGTGTCATAGAAGAAATACTGGCGCGATGTACAGTAAAATGATGCCCTCTGTTTATAGTAGCAGGCATAGGATTACGGTTTACTCTGTTTCATGTAAGTTTGAATAAATTTGACAGCAACTTATGGGCAATAATTATCAGTATTTTGTGATTTGTTGCACAATGCAAGACATTTTCAGCTCTAAAATGAACCTGAGATGTTCATTTCAGCATTTACACTGCAAAGTTTGTCTTGTAAGCAATGATACATCGCGTCTGTGTGGAAGGCGTTACAATAGGTAAGGATTAGAGCCCCACAAATTTCACTGGTTCAACGGCCATCTGGCTGGACCGCAGTCCTACGCTTGTCTTCAGCTACCAGTTCATTGGCTGCTGTTCCAGCAAGTGGCCAGTTGTACGTTGACAGGGTAGCGCAGGAATCAGTGAGTGTTTTCGTGCGCGTCTATTTCTAGTTTACACTCCTCAAGAAAGAGAGTATTCAACACCGTTTTTGAATCTGCGAATAGTTTATACCCGAATTAATACCTGGTAAAAATGATAATATAAATTATCCGTTTTTTTTTTTTTGTAGTGTTCTCTATTTCATGCAAGTTTGGATAAATTTGACAGCAACTTATGGGCAAGAATTTGTATTACTTTGTTATTTGTGTCACTAGACACACTGGTAAATCTCGGGAAAGTTGATTGTTTGTTAGGCTCCAACAAGCTATGTATAGCACTGAAGATTTTGTACCTATATTGGCTATCGTTAGAGGCACGAGTATTTCGCGTATAAATCTGGCAACAGGCTAGAATTCTCAGTCATATACATGCACTGGCCGAAGTCGAATATCCATTGGCGTCTAGCTGTGCAAATGTGTAGTACGTGTATCCCCCACGACTTGTGTCTTATTTATAACTGGCTTGCAGTCGTCATAGATGTGTTTGAACTGCTCTCGTCTAATCACAGGAGGAGTGAAGTATACATTATTGGCGTTCAACCTGACCTAGAATCAATACGCGAAATAATTGTGCCTCTAGCTATCGTTTATATGAATCACTGTCTCCCTCTTCAACAGACATATGTACAGTTTAGACACAGAACGTGTGTGATTTGCCAGAAAACTGTTCACGCGTGTCACGATTGAGATACTACAGTTCACTAGAGACTACGTTAAATATTTTCGCGATTTTCCAGTGTCTTTAACCATTACTAGACATGGGGATGGTGTGCCATTTTGTTTGGCACCACCCTCTTTGTTTACCATTATTTTTATAATGGACGTAGTTTAGTTCTTTTGTTTTGTAAATAAGGTAAAGTGTCCCCAGTCTGTTGCCTATTTCTTTTGTAATACAGTATTGTCATTTCGAACTAATTTTTTTATTGAAATATGTTGTGTTATAATAATTTAGCTACGTAATGTATA